>CAIGRN010149718.1:0-32761 GCA_903798345.1 Fraxinus anomala
TCTATCTTTTTTAGTTTTTTTTTTTTTTTTTTTTTTTTTTTTTTTTTGGACTTTCAAGTAATACATAATTTGTTCCATCTAACATTGGAGGCTTAGACAATGTATTACTATCCATATCTAGGTTTGTGGATCTTCACCTAGAATTAGGTGAATTTGATCTGATACAAATATTGAAGTCTAGACCCAAATAGAATTGAATATGTCGTATGTACAACATTTAATTTGACTTAATGGGCTCGTTGGTTTATATGTTACATTAGAATTTATATTCGAAGTTTTACCACTTTTTTATTAAACGTCAAATTTTCGATTTCTACCCGACTTAAAACTAAAACGTGCAATTAAAATTCATATTCAATTTTAGCATACTCAAATGAACTTAAATTTGATCAATGTTCGACACTCTAAATTTCATAGTTCGACCAATGTTTTTGATAGTTTAAATTTCGTTTGATCATAGAATAACATGTATTCAACGTTACAGTTCAAGCGATTGTTTGATGTTCTAATAATCAAGAACAAAATGAGTTGATTCAATGATCTTTTAAATTTTACGATAAAAAATCAAAGAAAATCTCTCCGCGAGGTGCAATTGTCTTTTAAATTTTCATAAGATGTTAAGGGGATTTTGATTATTTAAAATAACTAAAGATTTTGTTATTAAATTCAAATAATATAAAACGGTGAAAAATGTTTAAATAGTACATAATAAATCATTTGTGAAATGAGAGTTGGGAAGGTGGAACTTATTGTGTCCCATTGAATACTCCATCTCACCCAACAAAAGACATCTCCTCTTCATGATCTGTGGCGTACGTAAAAGAGAACGATCGGATCCAGCTCAATCAAGATGATGACGATGATTTCTTTTTTGGTTTATTTATTTGGAGTCGAGTTGATCGATTAACTAAATTGTTCTAGATTAAATTGACCTTGTATTCGACTTCAAATTAAATGAACTTGAGTCTAGTTTAATCAACCACTAACTCAACAAGATAGGCTAACGTTTACAAATTTTGATGTTGATCGAAGATGGTTTGATACTCTTAAATTGTTGTATCGTTACAAAAGAATATTTGACGCATTGAAGTCATCGTTGTTAGAGGACAATTACGAAAAGAGTTACCTGAAATACTTGTCATTTGCTCTATCATATTCTACTTAACGTACTAAACACGTCGACAGAAAATCAACTGAATATGATTAAAAAAGAAACACGTGTGATTTTTTCGTCTAACAAGTACCAAGTTCTTTCCTAAATTCAAGCAACTTAAATTAGAAAATTATTGCAAAACAGAATTGAAAAGAGGAAAAACAAAACCACTGCAAATAAAAGGAAGAGAAAAAAGTGGAGAGAGTCTTGTATTTAAGGCCACATATCACCCCATTTCTCCATTATTAATGTTAATACAAATACTAAACAAATCACAAAAACAATCAACTTCTCTGTTGCACAAACCAGCAACTTTTCCTCCCATTCGAAATCAATATGTTTTTCTGTGTAAATTCATCCGATTGAATCGAAGAATCTGTAACTTTGTGATTAAGGGTTTCGTTTCGTTTTGTATATTGTTGATCAACATGTCTTGCTCGTCGTCGTCAGGATCGGAAGAGGAGGATGAGGGCATTGATTCCTACAGAAAAGGAGGCTACCACGCCGTGAGACTCGGCGATTCGTTCGCCGGTGGGCTATACATCGCCCAGCGAAAACTGGGCTGGGGCCAGTTCTCCACCGTCTGGCTCGCCTACGACACTCGATCGTCCGTGCGTTTTTCTTGTTCCGATTCCGCATTTTTATTTATGTATATTCATTAGAGATCACAGTGATTTTATGTTTAATTTAATGATGTATGAAAATTTGATTTATTAAATTACTGCAGTATATTTCATTTCATTTTGGTTCGTGATTTGCTTTATTATGTATCACGTTCACATATTACTGTTTATTTAAGCTTGGGGAACTACTGCTGCTGTTATATTTGAGTCAGATAACTTGCTTGTGTAATGTTAAGCCTTTTCATGATCTCAACAAGTCTGTAGACTATTTCTTTATATGACAATAAATAAATAATAATAACCTTTGGCGCTTCAATACTGGGAAAAGAATATGGAAGTAATTAATCATAGTTTGGCAGTGTGCTATTTTTAGTGATGCCTGTCGGATCATTAATTGGTCTGTGTAAATTGATCTGTAAACTCTTTATAGTCCATCTACTTTCCACAATCCTATGCACAATATTTCAGCTTCTAATGTAGGTATGCACAGTGGGCATGCAAAATGATGAATGGAAGCATTATCTCTAGTGTGTCAAAATCTGAGCCGTGTTGCTCTTTTTTTCCTCTCTTTTTCCATGACTAATTGTTGGGGAATGATAAAGCTTTGTAATTTGTTGTTCTCAAGAAAAATCCATGTTTTGATTGTTCTAATATTTGCTTGTTTTGCGATGTATTGTCTTACTCATAGAGATACGTCGCTCTGAAGATCCAGAAAAGTGCTCCACAATTCGCTCAAGCTGCTACCCATGAAATTGAGGTCCTTTCAGCCATTGCTGAGGGTGACCCCTCAAACGCTAAATTTGTCGTGCGGTTAGTGGACCACTTTAAGCACGCTGGCCCAAATGGGCAGCATCCATGCATGGTCCTGGAGTTTCTTGGTGATAGTTTACTGAGTCTAATCAAGTATAATCGGTACAAAGGCCTTGAATTGAATAGAGTTAGGGAGATATGCAAATGCATTTTGACTGGTCTGGATTACCTACATAGGGAACTTGGACTAATACACACAGACCTTAAACCTGAAAATATCCTTCTATATTCCACCATTAACCCTACCAAAGATCCTACTAGGTCTGGGATGACCCCTATTCTTGAAAGGCCGGAGGGGAACCCAAATGGCGGAGCAACCATAAATTTTGTTGAGAAAAAATTAAAGCAAAAGGCGCGGAGAGCAGTTGCTAGAATATCCGAAAGACGAGCTTCTATGGGAGGGTTTGGGGCACCTCCAAAGCCTGCTAGGTGCTTGGATGGAATTGACTTGAGGTGTAAGGTTGTGGATTTTGGAAATGCGTGCTGGGCTGATAAGCTATTTGCTGAAGAAATTCAAACACGACAATACAGAGCTCCTGAAGTTGTACTCCAGTCTGGTTATTCTTTTCCTGCAGATATGTGGTCATTTGCTTGTACTGCCTTTGAGCTTGCCACTGGTGAGATGATGTTTACTCCCAAGAGTGGACAAGGCTTCAGTGAAGATGAGGTAATACTGTCATGCCAGTAATGTATTTTATTTTTATGCATTATAGAAGCTTGAGATCGCCCTCGCCATCCTTTTCTCCAGTTCTTCAGTGTGAATTTTCAAGTTATCTTTGTTTAACTAAAAATTGGACAGTCATGGGAGGTAGATTTCACCTAGAATTTTGCGATTAGTTTGTTTAACCCTTAATTGGTGTCCTTTCTTGTTTTCGTTGTGTCATGAGGCCATCTTTTAATGTGCTATTAAATTGCTCAGGTTTGCACGCCTTCAAGGGCGAGCTTAAAATATTTTTGCCACTGTGAAATTATGGGCTCAAATCCGTGGCAGTTTGCTACTTTCTGTAATAAGTACAAAATATTATGCTGTAGTCAATTTTCCTGTTCCTGAATTCGTTAGCATGTCCTTCTTTAGTTTTTATGAAGTTACAATTTGACTTTTAAGTAACAATAATATTCATCAGCGATCATAAACCCTACCTGCAACCATTCTTTTCAGGCTAATATCTTGTCTGGAATTGTGGTCTTTTTATTTCTCTAATGGAAGTTTATGTTTGGCTATAGGATCACCTTGCTTTGATGATGGAGCTCCTCGGAAAGATGCCTCGGAAGGTAAACGCGTCTTCTCTTCTCCTCTGGCTGATTAAGAACTTTGTCTGACTGTTGTTTCTTTCTAAAATAAAAAATTAAATTACAGATTGCCACAAACGGGGCTCGATCCAAAGATTACTTCGACAGATATGGGGACCTGAAGAGGATTCGAAGGCTGAAGTACCGACCACTTGATAGATTTCTTGTTGATAAATTGAACTTTTCTGACACTGATGCTAGCGAATTTGCTAAGTTTCTTTGTCCCCTACTTGATTTTGACCCTGATAAACGACCTACTGCCCAGCAGTGCCTACAACATCCATGGCTCAAAGTAGAAAATCAGACCCAGGATGAGGTAAAGAGTGAATCCAGTGTTGAAAAGACGAATGTTGAAATGACCAACCTTCAAATTAAGGTGGGCAAGTGATATAGGAAATAAAGACGTTCTCCACATGTTTTGAGTTTTGCTTCTGGTTTACTTTTTCCGAACTTTCCAAAATCATCATAGAATTTGATTTGTTGAGTAGCTAAAGGATGTAACATGGTAGTATATCATTAGCACGAGGAAATGACATCAACGTGAAGACACTGACCAAGAATCTGATTATCAAGCTCAAATGCATGCCAGATTGTACATAATAACTATATAATGCTCAGGCCCTCAGGGTGCTTGCATTTTTTATGTTGACATTGATTAAGCAGTTCCTTTGGCCCGAAAAAGCGATTGCCTGCTCCTTTGGGACCATTTGAGAAAAAAGATTCTCGACACTTGATATGGTCACAGAATTGGAACTCTTGTATGGGGAAAAAACATGGATGGATGATCTGAAAGCTGCTTTTTCTAGGCCTTATCTGTTATTATTATGAAGATTTCTGTCTTTCCCACTAGAAGATAAGGTTTCTGTGTTGTCCCTCTTGAGTGGTCAGTTGCAGCTGCAACAGCTAATTGTGCGAAAACAGTTTGGTCGTATATTGCTGTAGAGCTGCCAATTATCTGATTCATTTTGGTGTTTCCTAAAATTTATAATGCTAAGGATTATGTTATTATATTTGGAATTTTCGACTCTAGATTTTCCTACTTGGTATTTTTTTCTTTTTTACTTTCTATGGTGCCAATATAAAAGTTCACATTGATTGTAAGTTTTGATGCTTGTACATCGTAAACATCAAATTTGATGTGGTAACCTGAGCCCCCGTAGAAATAAAATTCCCTTGAATACCAAACAAATCTATGGATGGATATCATGTTTCTTTTATCCTTAAGACCTGCCTAGTCTATATGAAGTTGGATCTATGGCATTTAGAAATATATTTTCATTGCTAAAATTGGATTGTTTGGTGTTCAGATGTCATACACGAGCCACACCTAAATCGGGTCAAGTTATACTTGTCCAAGTTAATTATGTAGTAATATGATAAGCTCAGCCAGCACCTTTGGCATCCAAGGATTACGGACTATTCAACACTGTTCAATAAGTGGAATACATAAGCTCTCTGTTCTCGGGTTGATTAATAATGAAAGAATGTATTTTTTTTTTTTATGTGCATGTGGGAAAGATTATAATAGCAATTGGTAAAATGGGATGACATCGAGCCAATGTGTGGATCTATAGCGGGGGCAGTGGGGTCACTTCCCCCCACGCTAATTTTTAAAAGCAAAATGTTGCACAACATTTTTTAAGATTTTCAAAAAATTTATTAATAGTTTTCAATTTTGTCCCCATAATTAAAATTTTGTGAAATTTGCTTTCACAACTCTAGAATTCTAGTACTGTCCCTGATCCAGTCAGCTTGTAAGTTGTTTGAGCAAGAGATCCAAGTCTGCTACCTCAAATAATTATGTTGACATGATTAGTAAGTCACGATTAGAATACATCCATCAATAGAAACATACAAGAACAAAACAACAAAAACGACGTAGTGGAAAGTGAGTATTTTATTGTTCAATATTGTACAGGCATTTATATTTTCCGTATAGATACAAAATAATTAAGAAAGACATCATCATCGTCACCCGTTTTGTTGTTTAAACTTTGAAAACTTCATTTGTTATATTATTTAATCATATATTTAGTTTCACATTGCAACAGTATTACAAGAAGTGGTCGAATATATTTAACTTGAGTGATGGTTTTTTTGACAAAAGTTAGGTTGAGGGGGTCAAAAGTATTTGATGTACAAATGACATCTGAAATCATATTTAATATGCAACTAACTTTTTATAAGGTAATTTAAGGTGTGCTGATAATATTCAGTTATGTAATGTTTCTGACGGACAAGTGAAGTCACTTTTTAGGGGACTCTCTTCACATTTTGTCCTATTGAATACACCTGCGGATCGTGAAGGTCTCCACTCCCGCTCATGATGGGACACACTTGTCTCATCGTGCGTAATGTGTCAATAGGTGAATTGGTGGCGTGGCAGGAAGAATGCTAAGGGTGTGTTTGAACTACATTATTTTGGAAGAATGTATTTTGAAATATTAGTTTGATAGAGAATGTGTGGTTGAAAATGAAGAAAAAGTTATTGATGTAATGGAAACTATTATTTTATTAAAAAATGTGTGGTTGAAAATAAGTATGAAAATGAGAATGAGAATTTTAATATGGCTCAAACAGTGGCTATGTATGCTTTCTTTTCATGGGGCTTCCATTCCTACTCTCTCTTTCTCCATCCTGGGNTTATTAAAAAATGTGTGGTTGAAAATAAGTATGAAAATGAGAATGAGAATTTTAATATGGCTCAAATAGTGGCTATGTATGCTTTCTTTTCATGGGGCTTCCATTCCTACTCTCTCTTTCTCCATCCTGGGGAAGCTGTGATGGCTGTCGCTGGCCTTGTTTTTCCGTAACCTATCTCACTGTCGCATTGTCCTACGTAAATCGCTACACATTAATAGCCATATCAATCACATTTTCGATTAACTTGACAAGATTCCTTGATTTCCTACTTTTTCGCTTTTGTGTTTTCTTTTGAAACTTGGGATATTCGTCAATACTTGTTCCGCTTTAACTCATTCCTCCTAACCTTTTATGTTCCTCACGTGTGTTCTTCTCGCGATTTTTGTAAGGTTTCACACAGACGACCCAAATTGTTGACCTTATAAAACAAAAATCCTTTTTTAATGCCAACAGTAGAGTTTTCCTGCCGAAATTTTAGTAGGGTTTTACCTTTTGGGGGATTTTTGGATATGTTGGGATGAGCTTTTTGTTTGAAGGAAGAAGTTTCTAGTGATGTCCTGGCACAAAAAGGTACTTCAAATGGAGAATGCTAAAATTTCCAAGAGAACCGACCCTAATTCTTGCCTTCATCTGAGATAGATTTTTAGAGTGGAAAATTGGTTCTCTTATATTTTTCTTCTAACTTTTTTTAACCCTTTTGATTTCCAACTTTTTGATTTTTCACCTTTTTGTTTTCAACTTGCTGTGTTAATGACCACATTTATAGATTTTCTTATGGACTTTGGTAATTTCTATGAGTTGACACTCTCAACATTGTGTTGAAAGTCATGATTAAGTTTCAAATTTCAATATTTTGACTGAGTTTTGTGCTTGCTTGTCATGCAATTAGTTATCTACATGAATGTTTGAACACAAGATTACATTGATTTGATTATGTTAGAATGTTAAAAGGACGTCTATGGTCGAGGTCAAGTCGATGCCTTTATTTTCATTGTTTGGGCAAGACTTTCAATTGCCATTTAATCCAAATGTTAGGGTCATGCCCTTCTTGACGCTAATGGTGCTTCGATAGCCCAAGTTTATTATGCTTTGTTTGAATCTCGACGGCCTTGATGTAAATAGTACGTGACTCTTTGTAGTTGATGTGGAGCCTAAGCCTTCGTGCAGAATAATTATTTCAGTACGCAATAATAGTGAAAAGTGGCAAAAAATTTGGTAGGTTACTTTTCCTTCTTATTTTTTTAAAAATATTTTTTCTGTTTATTTTAATTCAAACTAAGGATGGAATAGTTATTTTACACAAAATGATCTTTTAACGGTCAAGTTTTCGGCAAACGTTTGTAAGGTTTGAGACCTCGTGCGCGAGAAATCACAGGGTAAAATAGTTATTTCATTCATTATAAATTTTTCTTTAACTCATAAAATGGTTATAATTATCAATCAATTATTTTAGTTTTGACAAATGAAAAAATAAATTAAATAAAAACAGATTGATTGCTTCAAACGAATAAGAAAAATGCCTGAAAAATGCCATTTTCACAAGTTGAATATCAACTGTATATATCGTAAAGACTCCTTATCATAATGGGATGATAATTAAGCCCCTGTTTGATGCACGTTAAAATGAAAAGAATGCATTTTTTTTTTTGTGATGTGATGATGAATATGTAATTGAAAAAAAAAAAGAAAAATTATTGATTTGATGGACAATATTATTTTATTGAAGAATTTACGGTTGAAAATGAGTAGAATAATGTGAATGAAAATTAAAATGTGGCTCAAGCAGGGGCTAAATGAATTTCATAGAACCCTATTTGTGTTCCTTACGGTTATTCAGCATTCATTATTAGTCCCCATATGTCTATCCCTACCAAACAACCCCAAAATACAGAGGATTGAAAGAGACTAGCAAATGAAAACTCATTTTCAATGTTACAGACTAGATCACGACTCATTTGCTGCATAAATGTTTCTAGTTGTAAGTCAGGAGATAGATTTCAAACGATGGTAAAATGTACAAAAGAATGATTTTCTCAGAGGACGCAAAAGCTCACAAAGCCACATTACCTCGTTAAGTTGCTTTCACCTTAAGCTTCATCACGACGAAAAGGAAGAAGAATGACTAGAACACAAATCTGTAACTGTAGTCTCACTTCAGTAACATTTACTTGCTAAAACACAATTCCACTGAAAAAAGGTATCTCAAGAAAAGTGCAATTCAAACATATCAATATACATTTAAGCAAGTTCAAAATCATTACAGTGCCACCGACAAGCAAAAAATAAAATAAAATAAAAAACAGGAACAAAAAAGGGCCTTGTCAAAAGAAAAATGCATAAACGAGAACTACCTTTGGCCATTGACTCCTGTCATGGTAGCATCCCATTTTTTCAAATAAAACTATGAACACTACTACGACTGCATAACTTTATTTTGTTTAACACAACCAGGTGTCTTGAACGCCTGGCACTTCCACATGGATGTCCTCTCAACAGGCATCAAACTATCACCAGAAGGACCTACAGAAAATGTTGACTTATTCACAGCTGCAGCTTTGCGTGTATTCTCTTGTGTGACTAACATTCCTTTAGATTTCAGCTCCTCTTTGGGGCTTGTTTGATCTCTGAAACTACAAATGCTCAAAGGCAACTTTTTTTGTTTAATCCTTCCCCTCTTTTTACCAAAACTATCCAATGAATCCGAAAATTTCTGCTTTGAGAGAAGTGTTCCTGTTACCCCATTTTCCGACTTAAGTCGCTCAGCTTTATTATATTGTGATCCTTTTCCATTTTCCAACTTTGGTTGGTCATCATTGTTGAATTTTGATGTGTTTAGATCTACCGTAATCATGTCTACCTCCTTTACTTGTCCTTCAGTATGTATTTTTCCTACTGCCCCATTCCCATTGCTCATGGAAGATTGATTCCCTTCCCAGACTGAACCTCCACCGTCAACCCCAGTTCTTCCAGAGGCCGACCTCTTCAACCTCTTATGTTTGTGATTCTTCAAATCAGAAGATGGGGGATTCTTTGAAATTCTTGGGGAACTATTGATGGCACGGTGCAACTTACGGGCTAATTCTTCATCTGTTTTGCAATTTGAAATTCCTTTGTGCTTATTGTACAATGTTTGAACAGGGACGTGCTTCTTCATCTTGTTCTTTTTCAGATATTTTTCTTTGTTAGCACTCTCTTCCGAAAGAGAAGCAACAAGTTCCAAAGCATTCTTGGCAGCAGCCACAGCCTTAGCTGCTTTAGCAGCCTTCTCTTCAGCAATAGCTCTCGCAGCCTCTGCAGCCTTTGTCGCTTTTACAGCAGCCAATCTGGAGGCTTCAACAAGCTCCTCATTGGAAAGATTAGGGTTCGCCAAGTTGGATCTCAATACACTATTAAAGCGAGTATCATATCCATTCCGACCATTACAAGAAGCAGATGGTGTGTGGCAGTTAATATCAGAATTCTGCCTCTTCAATCCCGCCAGAAGCCGCTTTCGAGGTGGCAAAAGGGCATCCGCACCCAAGTGATTAACATCACATGCGTTTGTCTCCATTGCTTTCTACATCTATATGCATACCAATAGCTTTAAAATCCTTCACAACACTACAAACAACAAAAAAAATTCAAACCTTTAGCACACACTATTCTCAGCTACAAACCAGATCCATATTCATCAAAAATTCCCAAAACCCAAATCATATTATGCATAATTCGACATAAACAAACACAAATTCAATCATCAGACAAATTTGAATCCAAGATAAGAAGTTACACAAAATTCAATTCAAACCCATAACAATCATAACAATCAAAAACCCCTAAAAAATAAAACAAGAGACAAGTAGTCAACAAAATACAGACATTTTCCAACTTCAAGCATAGGTAAAACACAATTACGATCAAAATTAACCATAATTCACAGAATTAAATCCTGATTTAAGACAATTACGCAAATCTGATCGTGCATAAAAGCTGTAAATACATAGTATCAGATAAATTAAGCTGAAATTGAGAGGCTCGAATACCGGATCTTTTCATCTTATAAAGAAGACAGGAAGAGTTGAAATTAGGGTTTTCTAAGAAGAGAGAATATATATATATATATGGTTTGTTGTAAAAACCAAAACCAGTTAAAAAAGAAAGAGAGAGAAACATTAAAGATGATATTACATATACAGAAATTTGCAGTGGAGGTCCCTTTCCAAAAAAGTGCAGGCAATTCTAAACTTTTAAATCGTAACGTATACACCCCTAACTTTCTAAAAATATAGGATAAAAGGATCACTGAACGATTTTCGGAAAAAAAAAAAAAAAAAAAAATTCAAGTGTTTGATCATAATTTGACCATCTTTAAGGCGCAAAATGGAAGTAAGCCATGTTTGATTTCCATTATTTTCAAAATAAATTTTTCTCTTTTTTCTTTTCGATCGCACATTTTTCAATAAAATAATATTATACGTAAATCTAAAATTTTTCCTTATTTTTTAATCACATACAATCTACTCTTACAAAATGCATTATTCTCTAAAAATGAGGCTCAAATAGGTTTTAAGTCTACATTTTCCAATTTAAAATAATTAAATAAATAAATAAAAAGAGAAAACATATATATATAAAGGAAAAATTGCAGTAGAAGTCCCTAACCTTTTCAATTTTTATAGACCTTACTCTTATCTTCAATTTGTACCAATGAATGACTATAACCTTTCAAAAATATATAGTTGTGGTTCAAATGGACGTTGGGGGTTAGTTGATTAACAAAAGTGGACTTTGACTAAATTGAAATGGATAAAATAGTAACTTTTTTTATTTTATACATAAAATAAAAGAATTTAAAAACCAAAAATCAAATAAAAAAATAAGCTAAAAAAGAAAAAGAGAAAGGAAAAAAAATAAATCGTTAGCATCACCACTCACCCACCGCCGACATAGCCTCTCCTTCCCTCCATCACCACAACCACCATCAAATACCACATCTAAACCTTAGCACCACAGCCATAGAATCCACACACCAAAACCACCAAAAAATCGCCATCACCTAACCACCATCTCGGCACCTATTTAAACCACCATAATTACTTTTCCCCATCTCATCACCAGGCACCAACACTACAGAAACTCGTGAAAAAAACACCAATTTTCACAAAAAAGGTGGTCTCAAGTGAAGAAGAAAATGAGAGATATGAAAAGTGCATCGATTGTTTGTCCCAAATTTGTTGAAATACCATCGTCGGATTGGACGCTTGGATTGTGAGAGTCGATCGGTGATAGTTCGCGACAGTGGGTGTGATCGGAGGATTTGTCGACAGTTTTTGAGTTTGCGAGTTTGGGGTTTTAGATGGTTATTCCAGCAATATCTAGTGGAGTTTGGGATTGTGGTTGCGTGGAATGTGTAGATGGGAATGAGGGCTTTCCGACGATGCGTGGGTTTGACGATTTGGGCGATGGTGTTGGTGGAAGGGATGCTGTGCCGGTGGTGGAATAGTTTCTGGATTTGGTTTTAGGATTGAGGTGGGGAAGATGACGGGATTTTAGTTTTAATTTTTAAAAAAATTATTTTGTTTTATTTTATTTGTTTTATTATATAAAATATAAATTTACTATTTTAACCTTTTAAAATTGGTCAAAATTCGGTCAATCTTTTGACTATTGGTCAACTAACGATTAGATGGATGATTTCTATCCATTTGAACCTCAACTGCATATTTTTAAAAGATTAGGAACATTCGTTAGCACAAATTAAAGATTATGGTGAAATTTACCAAAAAATGAAAATGTTGAAAATTGTTAATGGTGAAATTTACCAAAAAATGAAAATGTTGAAAATTGTTACTGCAATATTCCCTAAAAAAAATTATTTATCTTCCTCACTCATCCCAACACCAACCCCAACCCCAACCCCACCTATGGTCAAAATCGCTTCCCATTCTTTCTTTCCCATTTCTCATTATTATTGACTTTTTTCCTCTGTCCCCGGTTACACTTTTTGGACTTTAGCTCTTAAAATCACAAATCTTTTTACGAAGACCATGTTTGGTTTAGATAAAAAAAAATTGATTTTTTTGTAGATTTTGATAAAAATTGATAAATATATAGTCAAAAGGTCGATAAAAATTGCGAATTCCTTTAAATATTTAGTTGAAATGAATTTTAAAAGATGAATACCGAACATGGGCAAAATCAATTTTCTTCACAAATCTATCAAATCCAGATCTCTCTGTTTCATCTAATTTATTTATTATTTTTGTATTTTTTTAAATTTCAAATCAATAAATAATTCATAGGCCTGAAATTGTCGAGCAAATAGAACAACTGGAGTGCAAGTTGCTTTTAGAAGCACAAAGACTTTGTGCAATCGGGCGAAGACTATTCTGAAGATGGAATAGAATCTTCAGTCGGTGAAATGTACGGTTATTGTGTGCATTGAGGATTGCACAATGATGCCTACTTATGTGTTTTTTGAGATAGTTATGCTATATGTATACTCAATTTGACATATAATGAGGTGGCGTGTATTTTGATGCTTGATTTGAATTTCATTTATTCAAATCGAGGACAAAAATGTATGTCACATAATCATCTGTCGACAAATGTGTAAAGAATTTTTGTACAAATACTTTAATCGTATCGAGATTTGTTACTTAAATTTGAGTGAAAATGTCGATAAAAGGTCATTACATCCTTAATATTTTTGTTTTTCGATTTATTTATTATTATTAATTTTTTTTTTTTGGGGGCTAAAGCTATGGAAAGGTATTGATTTTGACTAGAGCAGGGGTGGGTGAGGGGAATTGTGCCGGGGTGGATAAGGAAGATGAAATAATTTATTTTCTCTTTTTTGTTTATTTTTATTTAATTATTTTAAATTAGAAATTTTAAGCTTATCATTTGACTCTTTTTGAAAATGGTCAAATTGTGATCAATTGTTTGAAGTTTGGTCAATCAAAAGATTTTATGATGAAATTTATTTTATGGCATATTTTTGAAAAGTTTGAGACATATTTATTAAGATTTAATGGTTTAAAATTGCACTACACCTTTTAAAAAGGTTTGTAACTTTTATTGCGAACTTCTTTTTATATTTAAGCCAACAAAATTTCAATTGGCTCCAATTCTAGAAGCCTATGACGCGAATCCCATAAATATGTGTTTACTTTTAGTAACAAGCATGCTACACAAACAAATTTAATGACATGTTAAATTTATACCAGCAAAATTTCAATTGGCTCCAATTCTAGAAGCCTATGACGCGAATCCCATAAATATATGTTTACTTCTAGTAACAAGCATGCTACATAAACAGGTTTAATGACGAGTTAAAAAATAGGGGAACACGTGTCGACACATAATTGACAGTTAAAAAAAAACACCAAATCAATTGTTGCCACTCTATCCTGTCACCCAATTTCCTATCTTTCACAATGGCCATGCAGCATTATTCAGTAAGTAATGATAAATAGTGTTTGTCCTTTGCTTTTAACTATATTACGTGTCCATTTGTAATTGTTTTTGTGACGTTAAAAGGATCTTTCGAGATTACGAAAATACTTCTTTTAGTTAAAAGTACTTTTAGAGGAAGTTAATTCAATACATCTTTATTTAGAAACACTTTCAAATAGGGATAGCTTTTAAAAATTAGTTTTCAATAAGAAATTAAGGTAATTTTCTCTAAAAACTTTTACAAAAAGTAAAAGTCATGACAAACGGACCATACATCTATATCATTTGGAATTTTTGTTGGCAATTTTGTTATTTCTTCTCTCTCTCCTCATCCCCCATAACATTTGTTGATCCTCATCGCAAAATTAAAGGGCATGGAAAATTGACTATACTCCTTTTTTGCACTTTTAGTACTGTTTATTTATTTTAAAATTTCAAGAAAATTGCAAACAGTTTTATCTAACAATTTCCGTCTTAAAAAATTTTTATGTAAAAAAGAATTACCCTTAATCTCAAATAAACAAATACATAAATAAAAAGGAAGAATGTTCTTGTTTACCCTAAAAGAGAAAACAAAAATCTTGCTCATGCAAATGCTTTACTTACTTCATCCTAAGTACATTTAGCTCATGTCTGGGAGCGATTTTGTCCCCATTTTGCTCAAATTTTAATCCAGTTTTTAACAATTGGAATTGTAGGGGTTCCAATTTGTGCAGTAATTATTGAGATATTTTACCATAAAATGCCCCTTTCTAATGAAGAATGAAACGAGAGTTAAAGGATGCATTCATCATTTTACATAATTCAGTCAATAGTTGAGGCTCTCCGACGCTGACAATATACTGTATAAGGGTTAAAAATCAATAATTTATTTTAATAACACATTTCTTGAAACCCACAATTTTTTAACTACGCGTTTCATCGACTTTTATCAAAATTTACAAAAAAATAATTTTAATCTCTACCAAACAGTAGTTAAAATTTAAATATAAACCCCACTACAGCATAAAAATATCCCAAACTGCCGCATTTGACAAAGAAAAAAACTTGCATGGCTAATTTCTAATTTTTTGGACTAAAATCATTAAGCTGTCAAATCCAATTGGTCTCACTTCAAGATTTGCACCGTACCATCCTAGCAATGTGTTGAAGTCGCTGGTTATTGTACATTTTGAATACCAATCGTGACATTTGTAACTTTATAAATTTATTAACTTATAGTATGATAGCTACTTTTATATTAAAATGACAAATTAGTAACATAAAACAAAATTCCTAAGGTTTTGCTCCCATGCCGAATCATTGTGTCCAACAGTTGGTTTTCTAGATTTCTGGATAATTCATTCCTCAAAGTTTATTTTCAATGAAATCAAATGCAAACTATGATGGTCATCAAGATTCAAGTTTCATGTCAATCGGATTAAGTTAAGAATTTCATAATCCATTCCCGTGGGACATAACGTGGCTTGTTAAATCTCTGAATTAATAGATTATTAATGTTACGTGTGATTTTTTTGTTAACAAATGAATGTTTGAGTAGCCATATGGTATAACTAAAATGTTTTTTTTTTAAAATAAAATAAAAGACTGAGTAGTACGATAATATAACTGAAACGACCTTTAGAGTTTGACAAGGTAAACAAAAGGGAAAATTACAGTCACGGTACAAAACCTTCCATTTAATTGTAGACTTTACCAAAAAATTTCATTTGTACCACAATGTGTACCAAACCTTTCAAAAATTTGTACTTGAAGTCCAAATGGATGGAAACATTTGGTTTGACTGTTAGTTGATCAAAAAATTGACATTGATCATAATTTTGACTAGATTTAAAAGGACAAAATGGTAATTTCACATTTTTAAAAACATAAAACACAATATAATATATTAATTATTAAATAAAAAAAATCAAAACAAATACCACCACCACTCCACACCATCCCCTTCTTCTCCGAACCCCTTTTACATCAAATCATCCCCCACCCAACACCGATGACATCGCCACACCAACCACCATCAATCGTACCAATGGAGACCTCATATTCTCTCTCAACCTCATAATTGATCACATCCCAAATCTAGAATTTTTCAATTCATCCCTCAACCACATAATCGATCCCATCTTAGATCTATAAATTTTTAATGGATACCTTTTGTTAATATAAATATATATATATTTTTTTTTTTGCGAAAAAAATGTAAATTTACCATGTTACCTTTTTAAAAACTGGTTAAAATAAGTCAAATTTTAATTCTCTAGTCAACTAACAGTCAAATCAACGATTTCCATTCATTTGAACTTCAAGTACGGATTTTTGAAAAGATTGGTACACAATGTAGTACAATTGAAAGGTTTAGATAAAGCCTGTAATTAAATGAAAAATTTGGTACCGTAATTGTAGTTTTCCCTAAGGCCCTATTTGAAATGCATTATTTTCTAGGGTAGTTGAAAAACTTTTTCCTTTTTCCAACAAAAGTAGTGTTTGATAGGTGAAATTTTCTAGGGAATTGGTTTTCCCATTTGCTTCCTCACGCGCTTCTTTTCTAGGAAATTAGTGAATTAGCTTTCTTACCTTTTTGGTAGTAAGTTTTTCCAGCGTTTTTTTTCTTTTTTTAGGCAATTGAATTTTTTTTTAGATACAATGGTAAAATTTTTTTTTTTTCACTTTTATTGATAATTTTCATGCAAAACAAAGCTAAAAGAATGGTGTTCGGTATGATGATTTTTTTTTTCAAATTTTAATTTTTTTTGGCAGTTGGAACAAATTTTAGACTCAATAGTAGAAAAAATTATCACTTTAATGAACAATTTTCAAAAAATGAAACCAAACGAATACCAAACTTTCAACATTTTTCTGGTGGAAAATTATATTAATCAAACATAATTAATTACAATTATGAGTAAAATAATTTCTAAACAATTCAATTCCTGATAAAATATTTTATTTCTATCTATTTTTCACCTTTACAATCAAACGGACTCTAACTAAATATAAATAAAATAACTCAAAGTTCACTTGCCGCTTGAATGAAATTAAAGTTTGCTTTAAAAATAAAATAAAATTAAAGTATATAAACAAGCCTTTTGGAGGTGATCGACTCGCTGCATTTCAAGCAAGCAAGTTATCGACCGCCTTTTTTTTCAAGGTTTCAATCGCTAACTTCGAAGAATAATTTGTTCCCTAATTCCAACTTCCGTTAGATTCTGGTAAAACGATTCAAATTCTGTCCCCTTTTTTCCACACTCCTTTAAGATTATTAATCTCGTATGATATTTTGCATTGAAGAATTTGTTAATGGGTTTCAGGAATTCTCTGTTAATTGGTCGGAAAATCTACCGTGCAGGTGATGTGAGGCGGAATTAATTCTACTGCTTTATGGTAAGATACATTTTATGGGTTTCTCGAAAGTGAGAATTATTATTTTTCTACTGGTTTATGTTTCTCGACATTTGGTACTGTTAGATGAGGCGTATTGAGCGGTTGCCAGAGGCTGTTCACAGTTCAGTGCGTTCGGGGATTGTGATATGTGATTTGACACGGATTGTGGAAGAGCTTGTTTTTAACAGTCTTGACGCCGGTGCTACCAAGGTAATTTCTTCATACTATAGATTTTTGATTTATAGTTTACAGTTAGCATATATTGTAGTTGTCACAGACTTGTATTATTAATTGTGATAATTCTATGAGAGGAATTACTATTTCCGTCACACTATTACCGGTATTTCATTCTGATAAGGCAAGACCACATAAACTGTTAATCTAGAAAGAAACATGCTGGTTTTGGTGGAGTTGTTCTTTAGGAGAGACCTCCACGTCCCCACTTTTGATTTTCACTTTTTAATTTTATATTTCTTATTTTGTAGGGATCTTAAGTGATTCTTAAGCGACAATATTCATCTTTGCAGGTGGGCATTGTATTGATGGATTGAATGAGGAAAAATTAAATAGTTAGGCTTGAAACTAAGTTACTGTACTCTAAGACAGGAATCAATAAGAGAACTAAATTTCTTATATAGTCGTAGATTATTCGTCTCTTGAAAGAAAAGAAAAGAAAAGAAAAAAAACAATAGGGACACTATAATTTGTATATTAGTTGTCACCATCGTACTCTTTCTCCAACTCTAACGTACGTGTTTGTATGCATGCACGCATGTATGTACTTGCGATTTGCTTACATTTTTATATGTGTTTGTTATCTGGATTCCATTTTCATTTTGTATTTATAGTTATGATTTTGTAGTCAAATTATCATGACAATGTCCAACTATGTGATGTCATGCTTGTTCCATCAGGTGTCTGTCGCTGTTGGGGTTGGCAGCTGCTACATTAAAGTGGTGGACAATGGTTAGTTCCATTCTTGCCTTAGACTCCATGATTGAGACTAATTGAGGGGAAAGAGGAATAGTGTACAAAACTGTATTTGGATAAATACAGGAGAAAGGAAGGGAAAGCTTAATAAGTTGTAGAATTGATATTTTTATGACACATTGGTTCACCTCCACTTCCCTGATATGTACTGCAATTGAACTTTCACGTCTTTACATCTTCTCCAATTTGGGTGGAAAGCTCACTCTTTCTCATTTTATCTCATACTGTAATCTATATTACTGTAGGATCTGGTATTACGAGGGATGGATTGGTGCTGCTGGGAGAACGAAATGGTAATTTCTAAAGACAAATAGAATTTAACTTTTAATGTTAATTTATGCGTTCGCATCTACATTGAAAAGGTCAGTGTAAGAGAAAGTATTTCTCTGCCACCAAGCATAAGAACTTCTAATATTATTAGATGATGCTGAAGTTTGATTTCTTATTTGCCTTCTGACTATTATGTTTGACTATTTGCGTTTTCATTGTAAATAGCTACTTCAAAGATTGACCTCTTCACTGTTATGGATGGTACTGGAAGCTTTGGTTTCCAAGGAGAAGCGCTGGGCTCCATTTCTGATGTTTCTTTGTTAGAAATTGTGACAAAAGCACGTGGGAGGCCAAATGGTTATCGCAAAGTTATGAAGGTAAAGTGATTTTGTCATAGATGTTTACACATGGTGAGTTAATTTTTGTGTGAATTCCACCGTGGTTCATCTACCTATCATTCTTGTCTAGGGATGCAAGTGTTTGCACCTTGGAATCAATGACGAGAGACAGGATGTGGGCACTACAGGTAATTTTCTTGTGATTAATCATCATTAATGGTGATGGATGATCACCAGTTGTTTCCACTTTGATCTATATGTCAATGGTTTTGTGACTTTCACTGTCGTGCTATATATACAAGAAGTTATAATTTTACCAAATTGGCTTCAAGTTAAGAGATGAAGTAATAAGTGGAAAAGACTAACGAAAGAAAATTAGGATAACTTTTGCTACGATGTTTTACTCGTGCTACTTCTTTTGGGTCCAATGTTATTGAGTTTCTTGCTTAACCCTTCCGTTTATCAAACCTATCATCATGAGACTCACATCTCAACCACGTGCAATTGGATCCAAAACCTCGACAATTAGGCTAACCCCTTGTAGCACTTATTCTTCTAGTATATAGCTTTCACATATGATTTGAAGGTGGTGATATGAGTGCTCATGCGATCTTCCTAATTCCTACTAATGGTTTGTAAAGCTAGGCCTTCTACTAGAAGTCGCCTAATCTATTTTGATCTCACCGTATATGGAGGTGCATTTCAAACTACTAAATTGTTAGAAATGTGTTTCGAGATTTTTACAAACTAGAGTAAAAGACATTAATATGATGTCCAATGGATAGGTATTATGCCCCTGTTTGGTTTGGATATTAGGTTTTTACTAGATTTTGATAAAAGTAAGTGAAATGTGTGGTTGAAAAATTGGTAAAAGTTGTTTGTGTGGTTGGAAATGAGTTTTAAGAAATGATGGCCAAACAGGGGAAATGCGATTTGCATCTCTCCATTAGAGAGGTTTTCGACCACATTGAAGATCTAAATCTCTATTTTACATCACAATTAGAGAAGCTCATTGCTCCATAAAGCGCAATTGGTTTAATAATGATGTATAACTTGCCTTTTACCTTCATAGGCGTCTTCCTATCACATCTGAGTAGCACTTTTCCATTTCATCCACGGCGTTCTAATCTTATGAGCCTACATATTTAAAACAACAACTCGAAAAAATAATCCTCTAACATGATTCTGTAATTTCTAGTATTTTCTCAATTTAATTTGAAATGTTAATATCGGAAGTTTTCATCCAAAGTCTTAACCTATGATATATCCTGCTCATAGTCTCCTCGACTGAAACTATGTTTTTGAAATGACACGTACCAAGATATTTCGTCCGGAATATACCTCGTGAGTACATCCATAACCAAAACAAAAAGATAAAGATTGAGGGTAGAATTTTGATGCAGGCCTGTATTATTAAGGAATTCTTTCTACTATTAATTCCAAAAATTTTAGAATAATCTCAAATTCCTGAAACTAGGCAACTGCTGAAATCTTTATGGGATCTCGCTCTGATTTGAGAAACTAAACTTGTCAAACATGGAATGCTAAAACTGTATAGTTCTGTCAAAATAAAGAAAGAAAAACTTCAGCCAAAGTGCACACAATTTGAGTGGATGAAGTTAGCTTATTCTTGAGCTCATTGCATCTTTCCTGTATATTTGTTGAGATCTATTGCAGTTCAAAATTATATTCTATTACTTCCTTTCGGATATCTGCTGCGCAAACCTTCCAGATACTATGTCACTTGGTGTGATTCCTTATGAAGTTCATCCTAGGACCAAATGAAGTATGATTAAGTGGAGAATCTATTAAAGTATGTCACAAGCAACGTAATTAGCAAGCATATGAGAAATTGTGGAAGGGTTCAGCCAGACTTTCGATTCGTTTTGACTGAAATCCACTGGAAAACTGCTTATTACTTACCTGGCTCCCACAAAAATACATTCTTTTGAACGTAATTAGCAGAAAGAAGTCTATTGTACGGTGTAGAATGTTAGGGAACTGCAAAATGACATCACAGACACGTGACTGAAGTTGAATGCGACCTAATCGATGATAAATTATGAAGAGAAGGGCATAATCAACAAATTCACGATGTCGTTACAGTTGTACCTGTAGGAGGTGTGTTAAAAAAATGACTGAAGTGGTTTGCACGTGCTCAAGGAGCGCTGAAATAGACTTACATGAGATGGAGTGATGGAAAAGTATGAAAATTTAAATGACGTGGAAACAAAAATGATAAATATGATAATGATTGAGGACATTGAAGATTAAGAAGTGAACAATATGATCATTAATATATGAATTGGAAAATCATGACATACTCTCCACAAACAATTGCTGGAAGACTTCAGTCCAACTTGAATTCGGACTGTAAGCGTGTTAATATGCCTTCAGTATGGTTAAGTTAAATATTAATCATTTACAGTTAATGGAGGCACAATGTGTCTGATTCTTCTGATTAGGGTGTGCATTATGTTGAGGTTCTCCTATGTTTATCTGTACTCGATTAATTCTGTGAACGCATGAAAAGTTAGAAACCCTGGATAAGTATAAATTACATTATTGAGTGGAGTTTACCAAAAATTCATTGCTGAAATGAGACTTCTGCCGCACTTGTACTGATAGAACTAGCTTCTAGATCCTAGAATCCAATTTTCATACTTTATTAGATATTGAAGAAATCAGAACCAGAAAATTGCTTTGGATTTTGCCATCAACGTTATACTTGTTGATATTTATGGTAAACATTTTCAGCATGCCGTAAACAGTCCATAAAGATTTTAGTTTATTTTCTCCAAGAAAAGTATGAACAATAGCAGTCCTTACTACTTTTGACCAACAAAGTTCCTATAATATAATTCTATGTTCTTCGTGCTTATTTACTAACTTCAAAACTTCATTTGGGTAGTAAATAATGCGACTTAAGATTCTATTGCTTAATAAGCTTCATGCAACAGTAAGTGATTGTCATGCCATGTAGAGACGCTATTTTAGGCCAACCAACGAAAAAGGCTGTTGATGTAGGAGATTGAAAGAAAATTGGAAAATTAGTTAAGCAGAGAAAGTGTATCAATGTGTGCATCAAATTAGAGAAAGAGGTATTTGGAATGGGAAAAAAATGAGATAATTAGAAACTTATGTTTTCGTCTCCCAAAGATGCCTCTAATCAGATTCTGACAGAAAAATATTAAAGCTACTTATTCAAAAAGCACTACTGCATCTATGAGAGAGCAAAGCTACTTTGTTCTATTTCGTTTTATTTTTGCTTTTTAACTTTGGATATGGTGAGACTATAGCTTCAGTTTCTTAATTATTGGAGAAGACAAAAACATCCTGCAGTGATATAATCCAACTAAACACTAAGTAAAACGTATAAGCCTCAACTGTTTATCTGCATATCTAGGATTGCTTCAGTTTTCTTTAGCTTACTTCTTAAGATCCTTCTAATAGGGCTGCATATTCATAAATTTTTATTACTTAGCTGGCAATTAGCTTCTTCAATCCTTCTATAAAAAAAAGGGGGATGGATCTGATATCCTTCGTTTTTCTTTGCGTTTGAGCCTGGTTGAAGTAGTTATGTTATATTTAGTTGCGTTAGAGTTGTTTCCAATTACGTATTTAAAAATTTCTTGGTGTTTGTCATTTGCAGTCATTGTTCGTGATATATTTTACAATCAACCAGTTCGAAGAAAGCACATTCAATCCAGGTTTTTTTGACTAGAGTTATTTTATTTGCTTTTGAGCAACATCTGAAACATGATCATATAACTATTTTCTGTGGTACAGAAAGTGATTTATACTGAATTGATTTGGTCGTGATGTATATTTCTGAAATGTTAGGCCCAAAAAGGTGTTAGATTCAATTAAGAAGTGTGTGCTAAGAATTGCCCTTGTTCACTTGGATGTTTCCTTCAAGGTTAATGACATTGATAGGTATTATCCTTCTGCACCTGCTAGATATAAGTATTTTTACTTTACAAGTTTACATTTTATTCCTTGAAATGCAGTGAGGATGAGCTGCTCTGCATGGGATCTTCCCCTTCTCCTTTATCAATACTTACTAATAATTTCCGGATTGAGGTATCAAGTTCCTTGAGTGATTTGAGTGTATCTGATGGTGTATTGAAGCTTTCTGGATGCATTTCTGGTCCTTCTGACATTTTCTATCCAAAGGTATGGTGATACACCTAGTTGGCTTGTAACAACTATGACGTATCATCAATTTAACATATCTTTCTCTGATGGATGGTTGTTCATGTATGCAGGCAATCCAATATGCTTGTATCCAAGTCTGTTCTGATGTTTCGAAAGCTGTTGATTTTTAATGAACTAGTATTTGGAGGATTGAGCTGGATGATTATGAATTATTTTTTATTAAGTAAAGTATTAAACTCGTGTATAAAATCCCATATCACGGATTTGCACAAAATCAATCTTACCTTCATTCAAAATATATTAGCATTTGTTTTTCTCAATCATAAACATAGACATCAACTCAAGATTCATTTGCAAGGGACCAATACATAAACTGCTGAATCAGCTGGCTGCTAGATTTGACTCTTTGAATTCTTGGAAGCCTTGCACTGGCTCACAGAAGGGGAAACGAAATAGGTGTCAAATATGTCCACTGTTCATTCTGAACTTAAGTTGCCCAAGATCTCATTATGATATAATAACGTTCGAACAATCAAAGACCTCAGTGGAGTTTAAGGTGCTGATCTGGTTACTAGTTCTCTATGTAATATAGGTGGTAGAATTTTTCATTGCATGTATACTCTCGTTCAATGTTCTGTCTTCTAGGGAAACTGCGTCATATAAGAACTTGTAGTATCACAAGTGGTTCATTATTTTGAAAAGAAACAATAATAGAATCAGAAGTGGTTCATGGTTTTTCTGCCAACATATAATATGAGGCAAAAAAGCAAGAATTATGATATCATGGCTACCAATTATTTTGTGAATAATGCTGTTACTTAAATCGTTTTTTCTTGTGGTTTAATCGATCCAAGCACATGCTCGCTGCTGCACTGCTCAAGATTTTTTTCATTAATTCTCAATTTAAGTGCACCTCATTCTAACTATATGAGGGTAGGCTATGCAACTCTTGTTCTGATATTTACCTCTATGTACATATTTCCTTTCTGTTAAACTGTTAGTGGTCAATTATCTGACATGTAGTCATTCTTATCTACTTTATTTTTAGCATAGGATATGTCTATGCAATACATTACTATTTCTTATTTCAGAGGAAGCATGTAGTATAAAGAGGCATTCAAATATTAATTATTTTTTATGCTTTTTGCCTAATCAGGATTGGGCTCCTGTACTTACTTTCATAGAGAATGCCATCACATGTCTTTGGAGCAAAAATTTCTCTGATGGTAATGGACAATTTAGTTGGCTTTATATTATTTGAATTTCCTGTAAAACTTGGTGTTTTCAAATGGGATAACCATCAGTAACGGCGGAGATTTGTCAGAAAGAACTTGTGGTAGATAAATGGCAATTCTATATTATTAGAACTTGGTACTTTGGCATTTGTATTATGACAGCATATACTCTTGTGCTATATAGCTTTAAAGAGATCCTCATCTATCTCAACCTTTCTTTTCCTAAAGCTATGTTAGTGGAGAATCTGAAACTTATTATAAGATGGCTATTTTTTATTTTTGTTATGATTGTGGTTATTTGAATATGGTTTGTACTGGCAACTATGATATTGCAAATGCTGTCCTTTAGACGAGGGATTAAAAACGTGTTTAATAAAGATTACATTTTCATTTCCATTTCCATTTCTGGTTGCTGATTTTTATGTTTTCCTTTTAATTTAGAAAAAAATATTGCAGGGACTTGTCAAACAGGAAGGAGGACATTCAAGACCCACAGCTTTGGAACTGCAGGGTTCCCCTCAACACAGCTGAAGAACCTAACTGAAAACTCTGATAATATGTCTGCTTGGAAAGAATGCGTATCTTCTCATGGAAACCCATGTATAAATGTTTCTGAGGGTAAAAGGAATAAAAGAGAGGCAGGTTTTGTTTGTCATACTGACTACTTGAGTCAGTCACGTGATGGAACTCTTGCAGACTGTGGAGTGGCTGTAGGAAAAGACTGTAGCACTCATTCATCTCCTTGTAATGCTTTCTCTGTGGAGCATCATGACTTTGTGAGAGATATCGATAAGCAACTGAATGATATTTTATGTTCAGGATTGGAGGATGTGTTCCCAAAAATTGATGCTAACATGAATAAAGTCTCAAAAGGAGGTGTCCTGTTTGATGATTGTCTTGAATCCGGTTTTGATGCAGATGTTAGCCAGGATCCTAGAAGATCGCTTCTAAGAAGTTGTTTCTCTCAGAGAAGCCTTCTAAATGACAGACCATCACTTGCAAGTGATGAGGAATTTGAGTTTGGAAGCGACGACTTCAACATCAAACAAAAGTGCATTGAAGGTGATGATAGAGTAGTGATTGAAATCAACCAGAAGTCTTATGGAAAGACACTACAGCATGATGGGTCGCCAGTATTTCAGTCCTCTCCTAGGACTCCTTGTAGAACACTTAAAGGTTCAGAATGTTTGTCAGGAAACTTGGTAGAGTCATCGTTCAGTGCTAGAAAGAGTTTCGATGAAAAGAACCACAATCTGCCTAACATGTTTAGACAAGGTTGGAAATATGGTCCCAGTCAGCAGTCTTTAAGTCCTGGATATTTCCCTGTGACATCAGAGCCAAAACTTGGGACCAAGTTTAAGGATGATGATTTTACTGACATAAGTATTTATGAAAATCCATTCAAATTTGGTGGAGAAGCTACATATGACTATTCTACACATACAGAAGGAGAAGACTGCATTATCGCAATTAATAGTACAAAAGAGAACATGAATCTAGAAAAGTACTCCTTTATGAACTCTTCCCCTGATCTCAAGGGTTGTGCTGATCATAGGAGAGAAATTGATGAATATGGGTTTAATCTTGAGGATTCTTATTCACCAAGTCCTCTGAAAAGATTCAGGGAAACAGATTGGCCATCTTTACCCTCTTGCAGTGAAAAACGTCCCACAAACTTCTCTGTACCCTCATCACATTACACTCTGCCAGCCGATCATAAATATGGAAAACCTTGTAGTAGAAACCAAGAGACAATGTCTGCTATTCACATTAAGAAAAGCTCAAGAAGAAGCAAGTCAGCTCCACCATTTTACAGAGGCAAGCAGAGATTTTTGGCTTTGAGTGATCCTTCCACATTGGGGTCAGGGAAAAACAGTTCACAGACCTTGGGCAGCTCTTCTTTTCTTCCAGGTGATTTTGTTGATCTAAATTTCTCCACTCATAAATATAGCATAAAACATGTCATATGGAAGAATAAGCTTGTATATATATATATATTTTTTTTTTTTTGTGACGTGCAGAATCTAGCAACTTGGGTTATGCACCACATTGTGCAGAAACCAGCAACTTAAGAGATTCTCTAATTTCTTGTAATCAATATGATCCATCTTCATTTCCAAGATCAGAGGTGGATATTTCTTTTGTTAGAAGGTATAAATTCTTTTATAACTGTTTAAACCCTTCAATCAAACTTGTTACTGGCTTTGTTTTAAAAAAGTTCCTGAGACATGTGCCTTGATGTGAGCCTAATGTGAGGCCTTCATTATTTATCAAAACTTACCCAGATGCATGCCTCAGGCATAAACTTCCGGGTTACTGTGGTATGGAATCTCTTTGTCTTTCCCTTCCTGGCAGAACCCAACCTGAAAAACTAGGCAAAAGGATTGGAGAAGAGAAAAGAGAGCAAGTGAAGCGTGTCGTAGCCTCATACAATTATAGTTCTATAAATCCCTCTCCTAAATGAATTTACAACTTTTTATTAGCAGTTAGCCAAAGACTAGAGACCTACAACATGTGGAATCACTCTTTTCATATTTAAAATTTTCTCTCTGTCGTATTTTCTTTCTCCTTTTTTATTAGGAAAGGGGAATGGGGGAGTGATGGGGAAGGGTGACAAAAAGGTAGCATTGCAAGTGGAGCACGTGGAGGAAAAACAATGGGAAGAAACTGATATTGATGAGGAGAATAGGGGAATCAAATATGTTGATGATATCAAAGATTTTTAATGATGTAGGATGCTACGAACAAAAACAATATTGAGAAAGGAGGAGAAAGAGAGAAGAAAAAGAAGAGGAAGAGAATTTACAGGAAGGAAATATAAGTTTTTATTCAATATTCAAGGTGTAAGTATTACATTGCAAAAGCCCTTTTTATAGAGTCTAAACAAACCTAATCTGAGAAAGAAACAAAGTAAATTAACCATATTTTAGTCAAATTAGAAGACCTATCAAACAATAACTTAATTCTAGTCAAACTAGGAAACTATAAATTAAATATATATTCTTTCCTCATCATTTAGGCCTTTTCTAATTCTAGTAGTGTATAATGAGTTTGATGTTGTTTTTGGTCTAACGATTTATTATTTCTTGTTTCATTGACTTGTTTTATGTTTGTTTACAAGTTACCTTTAATTTTTTAAAATTTCTTTATTATGGATTTTCAAGATGGTTTATGGTTACAATTTCATTTTGTGTCATAATTTTTTGAATTATTTATTGCTTTGTGTGGAGGCCTGTGCCTCAAAAGGTTCAAGTGTTGCCTCAGGGAATTTAAAGACTTTGGTACCCAGCTGAGCCTTTTAAATATTGGTTACACACTTGAACATTTGATCAAAATTTTCTCCCAGACAACGTTTAAAGAGGACACCTCAAACCCATGGCATTCAAGATTGCAAATTGCGAAAGAAAGACCAACGCACGAGTGCATGCAATATGAAGTCTGTTAAATGTGAGTTTGTTTATTCTGGGAGAAATTTACGTTTTTCATAAACTAATAAAATTTTCTTGAGATATTTCAATGTTACATTTTGACATCTCTACATTGTTTTAATAACTTCGCATATAAAGAACATTATCAGGTCTTTGCAATAACTAAATAAACTTCAATTTACTAAAGGTATAATATATTTTTTATTTTTATTTATTTATTTTTTCCAGTTTTGACATCAGAGGAGATCCTGGATTCTTCGCTTTCTGGGAGAAAATGGAGGAATGATTCTCTAAACATTGCGGTTGAGTATCTTTGTAGTTGTCTTATCATGTACTACTAGCGCACCATCTTGTTTCATGAAATGATTCTTTCATTTTGGTTTCAAGTTATGAACTTTCCTTACGACACAGGGTGGAGGCTTAGCACATAATGTTAAAGATCAGGATAATATACTCGACATATTCTCTGGCATCTTGCACCTTGCTGGTGATTCCTTAGTTCCTAAGTCCATTGACAAAAGCTCTCTTGAGGATGCCAAGGTTCTCAATCAGGTTGATAAGAAATTTATTGCGGTTGTTGCTGGAAGAACCCTTGCTGTTATTGACCAGGTTAATGCATTTCTTGTAATGACTCTTTCAATAATATTTCTGCCTAATTTGTTTTTTAAGGCTATGTTTTTTTAATGACCTAAACCAAAAAATTATAGTAATTTCATAAATATATAGATAGCATCTAGTTTTCTACTTCTGCTGAAGACAGAAGATGTTGATCCCCGGTAAGGATCCATCAGTCGAGTAATGGTTCCTTACGTAAAAACTTTCCAAGCAGAAGTCTTTCAATGTAAATTGTTGTTGGAATTGAATATGTGCACATTATACTTTGTCACTTTCATGGTTGCGCCCCTTCTTGCTTGCACCTCGATGATTAACCTTGTTACTCCCACTTTAGAATGTACTGACTTGTGCACCTGGTGGTTGTCTATAGCACGCTGCTGATGAAAGGATTAGACTGGAAGAATTGCGTTCTAAGGTAATATAGTCCAAGTAGCTTGTCAAAATGCTCTGTTCAATGTGATTTACACGTTGAGTGAAAATTTTAGGTGCTATCTGGAGAAATGAAGACAATCACCTATCTAAATGCTGAGCAAACACTGGTATGTTCATGTTTATCTCTTATTTTGGTTTGCACCGTCATGTTTGATTTTTGGTGTTTTTGATATGGAATACAGGTTTTGCCTGAAATTGGTTATCAGTTGCTGCAAAATTATGCTGAACAAATTCTGAAATGGGGTTGGATCTTCAATATTCTTTCTCAGGATTCAAGGTCCTTTACAAAGTAATGGCTGATTCGTGTCCAGCAAACGTTTCATACTCAGAGAAAAGTAATATTAATGAGTCACAAACAGACCTTAAAACAATAATTGCCATTGGCTGTCTTAATAACTAAAAGCAACAATTTTGTGTTGGCTTTAGTTGTTTCTCTGTCTGTTCTCTAGTTTCAAATAAAGACAACTTCTCTAATTTCAGCTGAGGCTAGATGTTGGTCTCCTTATTTATGATGCATTTTGCATGCAGAAATTTGAATGTTCTACACAGGCAGCCAACTGTTGCCACACTTCTTGCGGTAAAGCTCTTACTTTTCGATATTTTATGTTCAGCTAAACTTGTTTTTGATCTTTTGCAGCCTACCAACTGGCCAAGATAGTGCAAAACACTTATTTTCTTAAAGCTCTAACTTTTCGATATTTTATGTTAGCTAAACTTGTTTTTGATCTTTTGCAGCCTACCAACTGGCCAAAATAGTGCAAAACACTTATTTTCTTCTTCTATCCCTCCCTTCCCAAGCTCGTTATAATTTCCAGTTATAACTTCCAATATAATTGGATATGTCTACGTTGTATATTGTCTCTATTAGAGATTTCCCATATGTTGGCTATCACAGTGCTTTAGATAGCTCTGGAAATACTGAAAAAATCTTTATCAACTTTTGTAATGTCGTTTTCTCTAACTAAGTTGCACAAATGTTTCTATTGCTTACATATATTTCTACTAATCAATTTGTAGACTGACATATTTTCGGTCAGCAATTTTTTTTCTTAAAGCATGACATCTTATGTAATTTTCAGGTGCCATGTATTTTAGGTGTAGATTTAACTGATGTGCATCTCTTGGAGTTTCTTCAACAGGCAATACCCAATTTCTTCATTAGTTTTTAATGCCACGTATGCTTGATTTTCATCTTTACATCGGTTTGAGTTATTTTGAGCTCATGCTTTTTCTGCATTTTGTAGCTAGCTGATACAGATGGATCGTCAACAATACCACCGGCAGTTCATCAGATCCTTAATAACAAAGCCTGCAGGGGTAAAATCAGAACTTCTTAAAATATTTCATATTCTACTATAATTTAAACTCTGTTTCTACCTCCTTCCTGCATTCTAACCGTGAACATCTAATAGGTGAAGTAATGATGAAAGAAAAGAAGGTAGAAGAGTGAGCTACCTATGAATTTGAACCTCTCTTCTAACTGTCAGTCCATTGATTTCATACTGTAGGGGCAATAATGTTTGGGGACTCGCTGCTGCCTTCAGAATGTTCCCTCATTGTTGAAGAGTTGAAGAGGACATCACTCTGTTTTCAGGTAAGCTGATGATGAGATCAGAAACTATAGGATCTACTTCTACAATCCAAGATAGTACATGTACAGGTCGATGTTTTTCCCTTTTCATTTGCTGTTTTTCTTCGCTAGTGTGCTCATGGACGACCTACGACTGTTCCACTTGTTGAGTTGGATGTCTTGCACAATCTGATTGCTAAGCTTGGCTCATGTTCCTCTGATTCGCAAGAGTCATGGCATGGGTTGCGTCAGCATGGACTCAGTTTAGAACGTGCCAGAAAGCGCCTCAACATTTCCTGAGTTTCATAGACATCCCTTGTGTCAACAACGGAGAAGTCATGTTGGACTTGGCCAGGTGGTTAAGTGAGTGGTCCCATACCATCCTGTAGCCAACTATTGAAACTCTTAGAAAAGGCTAGTTTCAAAGAAGACTGAGCCTGCTTTGAAATCAATAGGAGATGTACATTCTTCTTGACATCAGTGTTTCCTTTGTAATTCCCATTTGCTACGATAAGCGGAAACTATGTATAGCACTCCCTCGCAATTAGTGAAATAACTTGACAAACCACTTGTAGGCTCAGATAACCAAAATTTTCCTTTTCTCATTGGTATTGGAAGGGTGTTCTTGGCTCTTTGGACCGATTATCTGTAACTGCATTATGCAAAAAGATTTTTGTCATCCTTTTTTCCTACCATTTATACAGTGGTCTTACTCTTTCCTTTGGAATGCTGTGTTCTTTCCCTCTTTTGATGTGTGGTCGTAATGTGCATTTTGTTTTTGCTACATATTTTTAAGAGATTAAGTTTAAAATTTCAAATTTCAGAGTTTTTTAAATTTTATTTATAAATTAATTAATCAAACATATATTTTATTAATTAAATATATTAATATCATAATTTCATATAATTTGATCATAAATCGCTATTTTTATATGCCACAAATTATTTTACGATCATAATTCAAAAATTTGATTTGTCACAATTTGTTCATTGATCACAATCAAAAATTTATACGTCACAATTTATTCATCAATCACAAATTTATTAAATTAATAATCACATTATTTATTGATAACAAATCACAAATTTTATAAATCAAACTTATTTTATGGTCGCAAAACATCAATTTAATTTATCACAATTTATATTTAGATCACAATTTATCAAATTATTGGCACAAATTAATAAATTTTTAGGTCACAGTATGTATTGGTCACAATTTATCTATTTTATTGGTCACACATTGTTTATTGATCATACACCAACTAATTTATTGGTCACAATCCACCAAATCATTTGTGACCACAACCCCACTGTTGCAACAACCTAAACCACCGTCGTTAGAACCATCAACACCACCTCCCGTCAACAAAATCGTCTCGAATACCGTAGCCAACATCACCACCAACACCGCACAGATCTACCGCGCACCGTACTACCCACAACATTCCACCACCACCACCTCTATCTCCATTTACACCACACCCAACCACCACCTCACCACAGATCCACCGCCATGCCCACACAACACCACCACCGCACACCGCATAGATCTGCCCACAATGCACCACACCACACAGATCCACCACCGCNATACCGTAGCCAACATCACCACCAACACCGCACAGATCTACCGCGCACCGTACTACCCACAACATTCCACCACCACCACCTCTATCTCCATTTACACCACACCCAACCACCACCTCACCACAGATCCACCGCCATGCCCACACAACACCACCACCGCACACCGCATAGATCTGCCCACAATGCACCACACCACACAGATCCACCACCGCCACGCCCACACCGCACCTGCCAACAAAACCACATCCACCGCACATCACACAAATCCACCAACGCCACGCCCACACCGCACCCGCCAACAAAACCACATCCACCACTATATCCAACAACCCACAACCTCACCAACACTACACACATCATCGCTGCCAATACCACTACAAACAATGGTGGTGGTCGATAGTGAGCCTTGCAGTGGCACTGCACAGTGCTCTCAGAGCAGTGTCGCTGCGATGGTGTGGCGGCACCGCCGAAGGCTTCATGATCCCAGACTTGATGGTGCTCCGGTGGAATCAAAGCAACCAATCTGGAAGATGAACTAGAAGCAGCACTACCTGGAGCGGAAGCAATAGACGGCAAAAGAGTGGTCGATCCAGCGAGAGCACCAGTCGTCGGCGAAAAGACGAAGAGAGGAGAAAAGATGGAGGGAGAAGAGACGTAGAGAGAAGAGGGAGTGTGAGAAGACAGAGAGAAGAGAGTGAGAAGAGGTTGAAAATTCTAGGATTTGTGGGTTTGAAATGAAATTGATTAAAGCTTGTGACGAAAATTATATAATTAATAATTAATATTTAAAAATAAAAT
>CAIGRN010149719.1:0-25777 GCA_903798345.1 Fraxinus anomala
AAATCCTTAATATAGAAGCCAATCTGCTAAAAAGCAGTTTGGGATGGGGAGGTTAGTGCTTATGTTCATAGAAATTTGATGGTTTGGAGTTCTCGAATCTCACTGTTGGTTGAAGGAGTTTATGTTGAGGATGGGTACTGACTACTTAAAAATTCAAATCTTATATAAAAAAAAGTGTGATACATCCTAGGGTCTCTAAAATTTGGTGTCATTTAGTCATCTGATATGAAAGTCATCAGCCTAAAGTTAGCTACAGGAGTCATTTAAATAGCTTAATGGAGAGAAGTCTTATACATAAGATGTCAAATAAAAAAAAGTATAAGTTCATAGAGAAAGAAAGAAAGAAAAAGAGATTTAGATTATCAAATCGAGATGTGCCCGGTAAGGACTTTGCAACTTGAACTCTGGAGCTTGGCGGTGTGAATTTGAGAAAGACTTACCATCTCCCTTACTGATTTACAAGTATCTATTTCAGATCTTTTTTTTTTTTTGTGTGGAAAACCACACGTGCTAGAAATATCTTTTGATTGGAGAGAAAATTATAAGGAGTGATTTTGCACGATAAGTGTGAAGAAAAAAAAAAACTGATCGCAAGAAAATTGGGATTATAAGGAAATCAACAATACTTGATTGATTGGGTTCAAGTATAAGCGTGAGTTTAATGTTGGCTAATCACACATACTCTAAGTCAAGTATCCAACGAGTATTACTTAATTTCGAACCTGGGGCATTTGGTAAGAAATTTAATTTTGAGTCTGTTCTTTGTTATTTATTTTAGGTAGTAGTAATGTTTATGCCTAAGTTTTGTTTTGTTTGAGGACGAACAAAGGTCGTAGTTTGGGGTGTTTGATAAGTGCATTTTATGCACTTAATTATGCCATATTACTAAATTTTATATCGTCAAAGTGTTGGATTCTACTTAATTTGAGTTCATTTTCTTCTTCTTCTTTTTTCAGTTTTAGGACCCGTTTCTAATCAAATTGGAAAAGAGATAAGGATCAATTGACCACTAAATGGAAGTTAGGGGACTAATATACTATTGAATAGAAGTTGAAGGACCAAAAATTGAAGTGACTTAAAGTGGAGGATCAAAATCAAGGAAAGATTGAAGAAAGGGACTAAATTGCAACATTCCATAGTTGAATCAGACCGTAAAATGAAGATTGAAGATGTTACAGGTTCAATTGGAGACAATTAAAATTTAAAGGACCAAAATTACAAAAGAAAATGACTTAAAAGAATCAAGAATAGAATGTGGGACCAAAACGCAAAGGTTGAAAGTTGGTATAACTGGGCGACTATCCAATTATAAAAGTTGGGCAACCACCTAGCTTGAATTTTCAAAAACAAAGGCTGAGACACATAACTGGGAGAATACCCAGATTTAAAGTGGTTAACAACCAAGCAAATGGCCTACTAGAATGCTATTTTCGTTTAGACTTAACTCCAACATGGAAACTTCCTTTTGGGACATTATATGCACGAATTCTAGAGAATTTTGAAACTTCCAAGAGAGTATTATAAATACAACTTATCAACTCTAAATTAAAGATAAAGAATTGATTGCAAAAAGAGGTAAAGAACACATCAAGATCGAATTCAAGAATTTCAATATTGAATTCAATAATTTCCAGGTTGTTGGGTATTTTAGTTATGCCCAAATAAATTCATTTTCTTCTTCTTCTTTTTTCAGTTTTAGGACCCGTTTCTAATCAAATTGGAAAAGAGATAAGGATCAATTGACCACTAAATGGAAGTTAGGGGACTAATATACTATTGAATAGAAGTTGAAGGACCAAAAAGTGAAGTGACTTAAAGTGGAGGATCAAAATCAAGGAAAGAATGAAGAAATGGACTAAATTGCAACATTCCATAGTTGAATCAGACCGTAAAATGAAGATTGAAGATGTTACAGGTTCAATTGGAGGCAATTAAAATTTAAAGGACCAAAATTACAAAAGAAAATGACTTAAAAGAATCAAGAATAGAATGTGGGACCAAAACGCAAAGGTTGAAAGTTGGTATAACTGTGCGACTATCCAGTTATAAAAGTTGGGCAACCACTTAGCTTGAATTTTCAAAAACAAAGGCTGAGACACATAACTGGGAGAATACCCAGATTTAAAGTGGTTAACAACCAAGCAAATGGCCTACTAGAATGCTGTTTTCGTTTAGACTTAACTCCAACATGGAAACTTCCTTTTGGGACATTATATGCACGAATTCTAGAGAGTTTTGAAACTTCTAAGAGAGTATTATAAATACAACTTATCAACTCTAAATTAGAGATAAAGAATTGATTGCAAAAAGAGGTAAAGAACACATCAAGATCGAATTCAAGAATTTCAATATTGAATTCAATAATTTCTGAACAACTTTTATATATTTTGTTTTCTTCTTCAAAATATTATAGGCTAAACAAATCTAGTGCTAGAGTTACGATAAATCTTGAATCATGAACATGTAATTCTTGTTTTTCTTTTTGACATTCAAACGCGAGTTTCAATTATTGAACGGTTTTTATATAATTATCTTCTTTACAAATATGTGCACAATGATTGTATGAATATTATGGGTTATTTTACTTTCAAAAGATTTGATGTCCTGCTTCTTTAGGCTTGTTAAGCCGAAATGTTTGGAGAAATAAAAGGTGAGCAACTTTTTTTTTCTTCCTGCCAAAATAAAAGTTTGGAGAAATAAAAGAGAGCAAATAATAGATGCTTCCAACTTTCGTTTTGTCCCGTAAATTGTTAAATTTACATAATTAATCCACAACTTTTTACTTGGGGAACAAGTTGGTCTTATTCTTTAGTAAATTGCAAATTAGTCTTTATTCTTTCGTTATTGTTACACAATCAAATCAATCCTCAATAATAAAATACATCTAAACATTCATTAACTTTTCACATGACTTTCCAAATTTCTAGACGCATATTTGAGTTGTGAAGTAGACTTAGTATTGTCAAAACTAAATTGAACCATTTGACTCAACTAGAAAAACGTAAGTACTAATCCTATTATATGTAAAAATCGGAAAGCTACATCGATCAGAAATTATCACTTTACCTAAAAAAATATATTTAAACTTATTTTTTTATTTTTTACAACTAGACAACTAGTTCAACCTCGATTGTCACTTTGACCAGCCTTTGCACAAATATTAAAAAAATTAAAAATAAAAAAACATCAATTACTAATTGCAGCAGCAAAAGAATATAGCAGGTTAGGTAACTAAAAAAAAAAAAGACAAGTCTTACATCGTTCACACTGACAACATTTAATTATGACCATTGTCTCATTGCTTCAACTTGCAAATAATCTGTATTTTGGCTAACGTCTAAGGCGACATCAACTCCTTGACCATTAACCTCTGTTAAGTCAATGCCTTGACTTGTTTTGAATTATTGGTATAACTTAGTTTGATGAAATTAGACATACGAAGAAAATATGATGACATAATCAAATTTGGACAATTTCCGTCGCTAGAGATTGGTTGCACAATTTTTTTAAAAAAAGACTAAACTACTCACATATTTTATTTTGAAGACTAGGGACAAAGTTTCCAATAGAAGAAGAGGTCGAGGACCACTGGTGCAATTGTGCCCAATAATACTCCAATCAATTACATAAACTAACCCCACAACTCCACTTCCCCGTTTCCCATCGCGCTATCTCTCTCTAGAAATTCTGATACGCTATGACTTCTCCCTCCGCTTCTTCACGCAAGGTTTCATTTATATACAATTTTTTTTATTTTTATCTAAATATATGTATATGTGAATGTTTGCTTTGTTCCAGATATAAATACGTAATTTTTTTTTAATTGTTTTTTATTTTGTGTATTTTTTGTATAATTGAAATGTGGAAAAAGGCGTCGTTAAGCAAGATCGCGAGTAATCGGCTTCAGAAAGAACTGGTGGAGTGGCAGGTGAATCCCCCTACTGGTTTCAAGCACAAAGTTACTGATAATCTCCAGAGGTTTTTTTTTTTCCTTGATTTTTTATTTGATTTTGTTTACTAGATTAGATATTTGAAACTTCTGCTGATAATTAGTTGAATTTTTATGTTTTAGATGGGTAATTGAAGTCAACGGTGCGCCGGGAACACTTTATGCTGGCGAAACATACCAGCTTCAAGTGGATTTTCCGGAGCATTACCCTATGGAAGCCCCTCAGGTGAATTTCTCAAAATATTTCAAATATTTTCTTTGACTTTATAGTGCAAACGATATTATTGTTGTATTGTAGTATTTATGTTGACGGAAAATGTGATTTTCGGCTTTTTTATTTTTTTTTGGGCAGGTTATATTTATACCTCCAGCTCCACTTCACCCTCACATTTATAGCAATGGGCATATATGTTTAGGTCTGGTTCTCAGTTATCTATGAATTAGAAATATTTTTGATTAATTTTTATCTATACTATGGAAGTTTTGTTTGTTTCTTCATTTATTGCTTTCCTCTTCTGGATTATATCGACCTGGCTTTGTGATTGGTAGTTGATGATATTTAAATAACATGAAATTATCAGGTGGCCCTTCATTTCATGGAAGTGGTGCAAATGGTTTAGGCAGAAATAGCAAATGTTTGAGCCCTATTTTTCACAAAAAGATGTATTTTGGAATAGTGATTTGATGGAGAATGTGTGATTAAAAAATAAGGAAAACTTTTGAGTTTCATGTAATATTATTTTATTGAAAAATATGTGGTTAAAAATAAGAAACAGAAAAATATATTTTGAAAATAATGGATACCAAACAAGGCTAAATTCAAGAATGTCATAATATAAGGACACTTCACTGGGTTGTTAAAGAAAAGTTAACTTTGCTACTTTTGTCCACCCAAGTTTGACTAACTAATTATTATGGCCTGATTAGATATGTGGTTGCATCAGTAAGTGAAGGTAAAGCTTGCCAATAAGGCTTCTTTGTTTTTGAGACTCACATGTTGAATTATCTTAGCAACCCCAATTATTTTTGTGCATATAAATGTTGAGAATGTGCAAGGGTAAGGTGATCCTAAATTATAAGAAAAAGCTGGCACATCAAACCCAAGGGCAAAGCATTACGTTGCTGCCACCTTATACCAAGAAAGGGCTAGAGTTTGGTGTTTATCTGTTCGAATTATTCTTTCTATCAGCTTGTCGTAACTCTTTTTTATTTTTTATTTTTCTCTCAATAATATGCCTGAGTTTGTGATACTTGTTTCTGATTTCTCCTTGGGCTAATCATCTATGGTAAATGTGATTTCAACTGAAGCATATAAATGGTAAAATCAGTTGGTGATGGGTATTGTAGTTATGCAACTCGGTGCCTGTAAAATTTGAGCAGTGTGATCCATTGAAAGTCTTGAGAAGTAAATATTGGGACCCATAATTCTATATGTACATGTGGAGTCAAGCGTCCCTAGTTTGCTGATAAATTTCATATTGGAAAGCCTTTTGCCTTGGGTTCTAGCTATTATCATTTTTATGAGGTATTCTCTGCATCATGCGTACTCAGTTTGTACTGATCTGCATCTGTTCACAATATTTTGCTTGTAGGATTAAAAAATATATATATATTTCCAGGAACTACTTGTATTTCTTGCTGACCTAGTTTAAATTTTTAGAGTTAGGCCTTAGTGATAGTTATTGTATCCATGATGTTTCTGAATAATTTACTTTATGTACAATAAACGTGCTATACCATTGTTTGAAGAAGTTACTTAAGTCTAATATACTATCTATTTTATTGTTTTACTACACTTTTCATCGAGATTAGATGTACTGTATGTTGTTGTTTGTGGCATAATTTTGAGTGCACAATGAGTGTTCAAAGTTTTGGTCCATGCAAGCTTGTGGAGAAGAGAAAATTGCATCTTGATCTCTCTTAGTGCTTGTTTGATAGAATATATTTGGGAATAATGAGTTATGGAATAGTATTTTTTGGAGAATGTATGGTTAAAAAGTAAGAAAACGTTATTTTATTGTGTGAATGTGTGATGGAGAAATGATACTGTAGCAAACAATTTAATTTTTTTAGAGAATGACAAACAGGGCCTTAGGCAAATTATTTTAGTTTAGACTGTTAAATGCGAGCTATTCTGCATGATGACTTGCGATTGATTTGCCAAATTAGAATTAGCCCTTGTTTGAGCCCCATTTTGATGCATTTTTGAATAGTGATTTTTGGAGAATGTGTAGTTAAAAATGAAGAAAGATTTTTGGATTTACGTGTAATATTATTTTATTGGAGAATGTGTGGTTGAAAATGAATTTTTAATAAAATGGGGCTTGCCCTTACATGGAATTAGGTAAATGAAAAGGAAGAAAATTGGCCTAAAAGTCTAATACCACATGGATTTAAAAGAAAACCTATTTTTGTTGTTAATTATGGTAATGGCTTCAAAGAATTGAGTGGTAGAAGACTATCTACATAACTTGCGTAATATCACTCAACTATGTGACAAGACCTCGTTAAATTGTGTCGAGAATTGTTTCTAGAGTGATACACACATGCAGACAAATCACCATTTGATTGTGCAAAATATTACAATTCTTTCTTCCTCATTTAAGGTAGTTCGTTTTAAAATCTTGTTCGCTGCCGGTTGTCATTACAGATATTTTATACGACTCGTGGTCACCAGCCATGACTGTCAGTTCAGTTTGCATCAGCATTCTCTCCATGTTATCAAGCTCGACTGAAAAGGTTTGTTCAATCTTAAAGTTCTCAAACTATGGTTCTCTGTCTGAACCTAAAACATTAATCCTTTAAGTTTTATATTCATGCAGCAATGCCCAGCAGACAACGATCGTTATGTGAAGAATTGTAGGAATGGCAGATCTCCCAAGGAGACAAGATGGTGGTTCCATGATGATAAAGTGTGAGAAATGATTTCTCACCACCTTGCTGCAAGTTGGAAAATATAGCGTCTAGTCCTTTTCCAGAACGAGTTATAAAAGAGAAAGGGTCCTTTCATTTCAAATACTCTATTATCCCAATTGCCGATAGCGGCATTAAGCCAATGTAGTTTGTATAGGAGTAGAAGTGCTTCCAAAATCGTAGGAAGCCGAAGTGGGCATTCATCATTGTTATTTGAGACGATGTAAAGTTGTATTTGATTGCAATCTACATTGGTTATATTATGCGAAGTATTATGTATTGGATCAGTGTTTCTCAATGTTTTAAGGTTTCAAATGTGAAGTGTCAAAATGATTTATCTGTGTTTGTTAGGGCTGATGACACTATTACATTCTGCAGGCTCCCCCCTTTATGGGCAGATCAACAGGGCATTACTGTAATTGTTGGGCCTGAAGGTTCACGAATCATGAGGCTCATTCCATAATTTAATGTACCGAATTGTTTACCCCCTCTCACATATACGTGGGTCCTGCATGAATAAAAAAAATCCCAAGATGTGGTTCACACCCTCCTATTGTGAGTAGTCGGTAAGATATTAGATAAAAAAATTCGATACATGTAGCATGGTCCATTTGCTTTACACCTCAATCTCGACCAACAATCCCATCCTGAAAGTAACAAAATGAGCAACATAGAGAGAGGTCTAAATATGTTCAACCTGTGGCTTTAATCTTCATTTCATTTTGTTTTAATCAAAATTTGTAGTTTATCAGTAAAGTTCACACTTGATGATATACAGCGCTCTCAATGGAGATCCAAATTACAAGAAATGCTAGCATAGAGTACGGCAGAATTAACGAAGCCCAATATGACTAAAAATTTAGTCATAAGAGGAGTTCTGTGGCAAGATTCATTGGATTCCTGAATGATTGGTTTATAGCTCTTGAAGATTACAAGCAACGACGATGGGCAAATGTCTACTCAATTGATTCCTTCTTTAATGATCTGCACTGGGAATTCTGTGAAAAATCAGACCATACAAAAGAAATGGCCCGTGAAGAATTCTTTAAATTAAAGCGTTGCTCTTTCAAGCTTAAGATTTGGACAGACACTTCAAAGAAGTTATGAAGTGATACTATCTCCTTGAAAGAATAGATGATCACAATCTCAAGGAAACCCATCTTGAATCATTTCCACAAGGATTAAACCACTTGTACAGAACTATTTCATCTGTAAAAATACCAGAATACTCACATGAGGGTGGACCCATGTGAATAAAATATTATATAAAAAATGGGGCCCACCACCCATGTGTGTGATCTGTAAAAATGCCAGAATAGTTTTTCTGTAACAGTAGCATGCTTGTTTCCACAAATACTTGGTCAGAAAACTCGCATAATGATGGAATTGAAAGGACAAACAATATCTTAAACATCCGTTGGAGAAATCCACAACTAGGTATTAAAGACTCCGAAAGAACTCGAGACTTTAATATAAAGGGAAGCCAATTCAACAAAGCTTGTGACCAGTCATACATGAGAATTAAATGCAAACATAATGACAAAGAATGTGATTGTTCAAAACCTTAAGAGTTTCAAAACTGGGAAATGCAAAGTTCTCTAGAGACATGTATATATAAAATTTGGAGGGGATAGCCACAAACTCAATAATTTACGAGAATCGTAAAAAACATTTACTAATCTAAGAGACGAAGAGTTAAAAGAATATATTGAAAAGTGGTTCACATACATAAGAACCAAGAAAAAATTTGATCAACTAATTTTGTAGTTGAATCGTACATTTTAGTGCATGTTTGGTTGGTAATTATTTTTATAATCATCCCCGATCAAATATATTTTATCACATATTTCATTGGACTCATAATTATTATTTGTTTATCATTTACATTATGTAAGATCCACAACTTATAATTGCTAAAATAATAATTTAAACACCAACCAAACATCAATTTCAAACTTTGGCGACTCTTACTAATTCCTCGACAGCCTACAGAACTCTGACAAAATTGGTCCCAACAATTTTTTGTGAAGGCAATACATGTATATAGATTTAAAGTTTCATCTTAAAAACTTAACCTTGTTATAGGATTATCTCAAGCCCTTATATATTATTCTATATTTTATTAATTAATCGATATTAAATTTCTCTCTTAATATGTCATTGCAAGATTGTGACTTGTTTGAACAAACTAATTTTGAAATTCGTGTACTCTTTTTGAATCTTAATTAGATTAAATTGTTCGTTACAACATAATAAACTTTAATACCATATTAAGAATTGATGTTTCATCTTAAAATTTCAAATTTGTTAAAAATAGTAGGACAAATCCTTAAATGTTGGTCTATTAATCGATATGAAATTTATCATTTAATAATACATAGGATTGTTTTTTAAAATGCAAACATAGTCACGGTATGTTGTGAATGATTCAATGTTTTGTGAAAATTGCAGTTACCTTTTATATTACATTTTCTTCTTCTATTTTGTTGAATTAAGCCTCTATTTGACGATTATTATTTTCAAATACTTTTTATATACTCATTTTTAGTCACATATTTATACAATAAATATTATGTACGTAAATCTAAAATTTTTCCATACTTTTTAATTATACATTCTCTTAAAAATCACTATTCAAAACTCTGATTTTCCCAAATAATGGTTATCGGGGCTAAAATTGTCCCATTTAGTTTATAATGACACATTCTTTTTTGAAGTTTTTTAGCTCATGTTTGTCTCACATTTTTTCAAAACTCGTTTTTTTTACATATCTATTTTCAACTACATGTTCACACAATAAAACATTTTACACGTATACTCAAAAAATTTCTCTACTTTTTTAACTAAACATTCTTCAAAAATTTGTTATTCAAAACAATATTTTTCCAAATAAAAAGACCACCAAACAAGGGCTTAATGATCTTAGACAAAAGCATAATAAAGCCAAGAAAGAAATGACTCGAGAAAAAGTAGGATAGAAAATCGACCGACCCAATAGAAATCCAATCCCAAAAAATTGTTAAAAGAGAGGTGGTGGAAATGAAGTCCCATCTCCTCCTTATGTAGCCCCAGTTTGGTTTGGATAAAAATTAGGTTTTAGTATATTTTGATAAAAATTGATAAAAGGCGTTATTAAAAAATTGATAAAAATTGTGAATATCACGAAATATGTGATTAAAAATGAATTTAAAAAAATGAATTTTAAGATACAAAGACCAAACAGAAACATAGAAGATTCTGGGAAGGGAAAACTCCTGCCCAAACAACCCATATTTCCTCATGTGTGTCAAAATTTAGTCACTGATGTGAAATATATTATAAAAATCAATGATTATGATGAATATAATATCAAATGATATCAAACTTAATGTAAAAGTTAGTGTACATATAGCATGTTTCTTATTTGGTTTACGCGGGTTAAGTGGCATGGGCGTATTGGACTCTCCGTGAACGGATTACTTTTGTCAAAACAAAAATTTACATCTACTTCCTATTGATGATGGCCCACAGAAAGTAGAAGGAATTTTGATAATGAACGTAATGATGTTTACCAAGACTTAGTAGCCGACTAGCTGTCACACCTCGCTTGAAACCAACAAAGTTAAGGCTGCATTTCTGGGGTGAGTCCGATCGCCTCACTTACTTTCAAGAACAGATAGTGGCTGTCTATTTCACCCTTGTAGTATAAATAAAGTCTCAAGAGACGATTATTATTGACAATGGAGATGAGACGAGTCGCTCTGCCTATTTATGAAAGTTTGGAAAAATTGTAGTAGAGGTCCCAAACCTTTTCATTTGTTGTAGACTACACATTAATTTTTTATTTCTGCAATCACAATTCCAAACATTTCACTTTAACTACAGCTGAAGTACATTGAATAGAATCTGTCCATTGATCTATTAGTCAACCCTGATATTAAAAGTTTGACTCAAATTGACAAAATAAGTGAGTGATTAAATGGCATATTGACATTTTCTGTAATAAAATTTTTAAAATAATTAAAACAAAAATTTTTAAAAATATTATTGTTCGTCTTCTCCATAACCACCCCGCCCCCACAATTTCCCCAAAACCAAAAGCAAAAAATTCTTTGACCCCGCACTGTTCACCATCGTTGCGAACTCATCCTTCTTCCTCTTTTCTATTTATTAGGCCAATTTCACAACGGAAGCAAAACGAATAAGTAACAGACCAATATCGCACAAAACAAGAATTCTTATTGCATTTTGGGATCAGAACGAATCATTGTACCCTTCTGTACAAAACAACAGCCACAAACACTCAAATCCCTAATCTAAACCACACCGGTTACTCGAATACAAACATACGGTCAAAACCAGACAACCTCTCTCTCGTACAATCAACCACAAAGGTAACTAATCACAAAGATTAAAGGATTAAAACAAGTGGTTAAAATCCATCTCAAGATTCACTAAGAAAAAAGAGAAGAGAACACGAAGAACTTGAAGCACAAAGAATAGCCAGAAGCTTCCAGAGACGCGAGAGAGAGTGACTGAAAAATCAACCCATGAATGACGCTCCAACTGATATATATAAGAGCCCAAGCTAGAAGCCCACAAATCAGCCCATTTATCAAACGGACCAAAGCAGCTCAAATGGGTATTAGATTGGGCCGAGGTTTGTTTAATAGTTTTAATCACCACCAAACAAAGACTTGATATTTATTTACTTGATTTTATTAGAGAATATAATTATGGGGTTTATTTAATAGTTTTATTTGTGAATTCAAGATTGGATTTATTTTCTCGAATTCATTTTCCAACATTCACCCTGAAAGTGAATAAATCGTTGCAACGATGAAGGAAAGATTGATTGTTGTGGTAGTGGTGCGTCATGAAAAGGAGGCTCGTCCTAAGGAAAATATTATGATGGCCTAATACACGTGCAAACATGGGCGAATTCAACATTTCAGTTCAGCTATGGTGGAGACTTTGACCGTCGACAATCAACGATCGTAATAACCCGATCATTTATTAAAATTTGATTAGATAGTATTAAAAATTATTCAATATATATTTAAATGCACTAAAACGTAAAAATTATATATATACGAAAATATAATTCAATACATCCCGAAATTCTAAAAAATATACTATACCTTACTCTGTAACTGTAAATTTAAACAACTGCATTCTATTAGGTCTCATATTTTGAAAATGTTGCAATGTTGTCTCATTCTCAATTTCTGTAAAAAAATCTTCCTCCATGTAGACCATCAAATTGTCATCCTAATTTCTTTTTTCATATGATTTAAACATTGATTCACTGATTAATAAATAATAAGTAATATAATACCTAATAAGTAATAACACAAAATACATAAACCTCATTGATTTCACACAACACTCAAATCCATTCTTTTTTTTTCCTCTCAATATAAAGGAGCTTTTACATGAATAGGACAAGAGGCTAGCTTCTTAAATAGAAAGCACCCAAAAAAATAGCAAAAGAAATCAAAATGCAAACACAATTTATAAAAGAACCAAAAGGCAGTAAAGTATTTAGCATTTAGCAACACATTAATTGATATTTGGTAATTACTAGTTATGGATTCCAACCACTTATCATATATATTTGCATAAGCAATTGAATAAAAACAAGTGCTCACCAAAAAAAAATGTAAAAGAATCAATTTGAAAAAACGAACCTCAAAGCCCAATCAATCAAACAATAGATTGAAACTTTTCATTTCATCTTTCATATAGATAAAAGTTGAATTTTTATTACAGCTTTCTCATTTTTCATCAACCAATTTATTATAGGCTTATAGCTACCGTAAATTAATACGATTAGTAAAAATGTAAAATACATAATCAAATACACATAGCAAAATGCCAAAATCCATATCAAATACACACATAAATTAACCTTAATTCTATTATAGATTAATGGGAGCTGGAGTCGCACGCATTCGCTTCCGCTTCAACCAGCCCCAGCTTCTTCTTCTAATTGGAAATGACGAATTGTGAATTAGGAAATAAATGTTCACTTTGCCAGTTTTGCCTTTTGGGGTTTGGAATTGGGCCCTTTCCTCTATTATTGGGCCTAATTTTTTTACGCAATAATCAGCCCAAGTGCCCAACCTAACTAGCCCAATAAAAAAAAAAAAAACAACAGCCCGTTTCAGTGCTTCTTCTTCGTGGTTATCTTCTCCAGCATTTTCTCCCTTCCAGTTCCGGCTCTGCAATCTTACCCGGTGGCATCAGAGCTCTCGACGGATCCAACATGAGCGACCGCGGGGGCTCGTGTTGGATCCGCCCCTGCGTGCAAATTCCTAAAATACCTCTATAACACTTTGAGAGAGAGAGAGAGAGAGAGAGAGAGAGAGAGAGAGAGAGAAATTTTGCCCGGGGAAGTATACAATATATTAGGCTTCACTCCACACATCCAATACGAAGGTCTTTAATGTAACTTTTGTTAATTGTTAAACTGTATCAGTAATTGAAATGTTTTTCTCCAAATTTACTTGGCTAAACTAATTGGATACATCAGTTCTCACCGTTTTAATGCACAAAAGCATTAATGCAGATTTTTTTTTTCTTTTTTGCAGATGGACCGTTGTTAATAGAGCTTTCTTTTCTGCTAAGAGGTGTTGGCATGAAAGCTGTTTGGATTACCAATCAGAAGCCTAATGAACCAGATGAAGTGATTTACAGTTTGGAACAGAAGATGAAGGACAGAGAAGTACAGGTGCTATAAGGTCCACATCTTAAAACAATAATCTTGTTTATTCAAGAAACAATTTCTTTTGATTGAACGATGTTTGCCATTATATTAAAGGTAATCATTTTGTATTGTTGTTTTCTTTCTATTCATTCAGGTTTTTGCGGCAAAGGGTCAGGAAGCTGTTGATATCACACTTAAAGCTGATCTAGTCAATTTAAATAGGGATAATTGCAGCAAAAGTTTCAAACATTTGAAATACTGACGGACTTTTCCCAAATCTTTTATTTGTTGCAGCCGTCATTCCTAACTTTTTAAACGTTGCAGATGAGGCCCTTTTGGACGGTTTCCAACCAAAATACTGTCAGTTGACCCAAAAAATTGATTTTGAATTTTGACCATATTTTAATCAGTTATAAAAGGGCAAAATGGTAACTATCTATTAATCACATTAAATAATTAAATAATAAGCGAAAAAAAGAAAAGAAAAGAAAAAGGTCAATCCCATTCCCCCACCCCTAACGAAACCCCAAACAAAATCCCTTAAACCCACAACACAAGTGCCTGTCGAAATCACTGTCGATCGGCCACAGAAACGACATCCCACTACTATCACCGCCATCGCCACCAAGTTAAACCACCAATCACTGCTACAATTATCCCAAAAAATGGCAGCTTGCTCCAACACCCTAACCCCTCAAAACCAAAATCGCCAACCACCACCTCAAAGTGCATATGCATGAATTTCCTATCCAAATCTAGTGCCAACATATGTTGACAAGAGAATTTGGAGGTTAATAAAACATGAATTTAATACTCTCATCTCATTTCAACTTTTTCTTGGGCAATAAATTTGATTTTGAACAAAGAAAATTTGGAGGCGAGTAAAAAATTTGCTTGATCTGGTTGTTAGGTGCTTGAAATTTTTATTTATATATATTAATTTTGTTTACAAAATCATTGTTTGAGAAAAGAACGGGGAGAATGGTAGGAGGAGGTGGTGGTTTTGGTTTGGGATTTTGTTTGGGGTGGGGTTTACTTTACTTTTTTTGTTTACTATTTAATTATTTAATGTGATTAATATAAAGTTACCATTTTACCCTTTTAAAATTAATTAAAATGTAGTCAAAATCAATTTTTTAGGTCAACTGACAGTATTTTGGATGGAAATCGTCCAAAAGGGTTTCACTTGCAACGTTTTAAATTGTTAAGGGTGATGGCTACAACAAATCAAATATTTGAAGAAAGTCTATCGATATTTTAAAGGTTTGGAGCTTTTGCTGCAATTATCCAAATTGTAAAATGTCAAAATGCTATCCGTTTATCATGTCTACTAATCGACAACGAACGGCCCTAAAATAAAAATAGAAGGACAAAGACAAGAATTTGTTATTAATAGAAGTGGATAACGGCGAGCCAAATATCTAATACCATTTGGACATGCATCGAACAAATGAAAGTTTCAGTTTTTTATTAAAAAAACTTGAATCAGATCGAAACTAATTGGTAAGCATCGATCAGTTCGTTTTGATTCTAGATTGGTCCCCGCGTGTCCAATGAAAAATGTCCACCTCTAAGTTGTTCAATTAATCTTCAATGACAATGGACGTTTAAATTCTTATTATATTGTCACACGATCCTCACATGTGTAACTTTGTCTTGTTTCCCAACTTGATTGATGTCTTGAAATTTTGAAACTAACGTGTTTTTATGAGGATTGTGACAACATTACAAAAATTTGTACGGTTTCTTTATTGAAAACCAATTTGGTGATTTTAACAAAAGGTTGAGGATTACCTTTGTCGTTTTTAAATGTTAGGGAGTAACTTGCTACTTTGACAATGATAGGGGACCAATCGATGCAATTTTCAGTTTACTTTCTGTTAATTATGCACGTGACATGTAGCCAAGAAAAGATCTTAATTGTCGTTTTTCTAATTCCTGACTTTCGCACTGACTCACCAAAGCAGGAAAACTTCCCGGGAATATCGGACCTATAAAAACGAAGAAAATGGGGAGTACCCCAAAGGCGTGTGTGTCCAAATACGTAATCTTCTTGCTTTCTACATTTGAATTTGACAATTTCCCGGTACGCGTTCGCGTGGAGATTTGATTTTTGTGGAGGAAAATTGAGAAAATTCTTGAAACAAGGAAGAAAAATGGGGGAAGTGAATATCTGGAACGCCGTCCAAGTAGCAGAGATTCACAGCTCCGAGATTCCTTCGTCTCCTCTCACCGTCGATAACTCCCTCCCACTTCCCGACATGAAGCCTTGCATCGTGTAATTATTATTTTTAGAATGCAGTTTTGATCATTTTTTATTTGTTGCCTTTGGTTTCTGAGGATTAATATACATATTAATGATTGCTAGTACTAAAAACTTAAAAAGGAAATTGGAATTCGGATGGACAGATTCAAGGAGTGTCTATTTACAGTTAGGTTGACAATTTGATAAAAGGATATTGGAACCCAAAGCTCGATCTGTGCTTTGAGATAGATTGGAATTTCAGCTGAGAGCTTCTTTTTTTCATCTTGACGCTTATGTAAAAACTTAATGCGGTACCTGAAAAATGTTTCCGAGCCAATTGGTGAAGAATAGGCATAACTATGGTAATGCTCAGCTTGAGAGCCTTAATTGAGGCCTCGAGATCTGATTTGCAGAAAAATGACATATAATCCAATTTTTGGGAGTGATCTCTTTTTTGCGGCTTAATTCTAGTGTTCTATGCTGTTTGGTCCAGCAATAGTGTTTAGTTTAGTATAGTTTGTGGAGAACTGCATAATATTTCACTTTTGTGAGGCCTGCTGATTAGTCAGAAAGAAAACAAGCTATACAAATTAATTTCACTTAGGGTGTGCGTGGATACAGGCGCATACGAATGTTTTATTGGCTCTATTTTATTCTTCATTTATTTGTTTTTAACTACAAATTGAAGTTGAATTTGTTAATGATGTTGTATCTTGGACACCATGAATGCTTTTCTTTTCCATTCTAAACAATTCCTTTCTATTCTGCTCCCATTGTTTGGCAGGAAGTTATGCAAGGATCTGTTCGAGCAATGGTCAAATTTGGATGAGTCTGATTTCTCTCTCGAGACTGTGTCTGGTGGCATCACAAATCTATGTATGCCTCTATTGTGCTGTGCTGTCTGTAGTTTGTTCGCTGTCATTGTAAAGACCTTTTTTTGAAAACTAATGGATTTATCTGCAAGCTTTATAAAACTGGATCATAGGGAGTCTTATTTTAGTAATTTTGGTGATTTCCCTCTGTTCTTAAGTAATCATGCATGAGATTCATTCTAATGATTTTTATTTGTTTTTGTTATTGGTACAGTACTGAAGGTATCCGTGAGAGAAGAAAAAAGGAACATTGTAAATTTGACAGTTAGATTGTGTGGACCAAATACTGAATATGTAATCAACCGTGAAAGAGAGCTGCAGGTAATCTGAGTTTCCTTTGATAAATATCCTGTAGATTATTTATGCAATCATGTTCACTCATCTTTAAATAATTGAATTTAGCTCTGGTATCATCTTGACTAATTTTTTCCAAGCTCAAATGGAGTTTGCTGTATAGAGACTTGTCATCATCTTAATCCAGCTTTAAAAAATTTCTAATGCAATTTGATACGGCTAAAATTGTGTTTAGGCTATTCCATACCTCTCAGCAGCTGGATTTGGTGCCAAGTTGCTTGGAGTTTTTGGTAATGGCATGGTGCAGTCCTTCATTAATGCACGTACCCTTAATCCATCAGGTAAGCATCTTAAAGATGAAATTTGTAGTAAAGCGGCCAAAACATAAAATAAATAAAGCTTTTTTCTCTGCAATGCTCTAGTGTTTCCATTACCCATTATTTGCATTTGATTTATGGACCTTTTTATGTGTTTGCGAAGCTGGGTGATCTCTGATTAATTTCTGGATGTTCCAAATGGCTGTGACCAGCTTCACAGTTGGATTCCAACTTCTCATTGAAGATTACCCGAACATATGATTTATAATCAAAATTTTTTGACATTTGATGTTGACAGTTGCCTGTTGGTCGTGCCATTGTTTACATATGTATTTTTCAAGCATCCTTATTTTTATATACATACAAAATAGGTCTACTTGCGCTGTTCTTAGCCAAGAAACTGAGAAAGTTGTGCTTTCTGGAAAAGGACATTGTTAGAAGAGTTTCTATACAGCAGTAGGTAATAATAATCTTATCAGAACTTAAATAATGACAAAGATGTGCTGTGTATCTAATGTACAGCCATCTATATTTCCTGTAAGTGAAAAAATGGATATGCACGACTTTGAATTTTTCGTCAATCAAATCGATTATAGGCCATCCTGAACTTTCACCAGTGCCATTTTGAACACCCCCCCTTCTCAGTTCAATATAAATAACTAGCAAATATTTTGAAATTTTGTTGGTCATCCAATCAGATGTTACTGTTCTCTTGTGGCATATATTTAGCCTTGTTATCTTTTATTTTCACACAATATATTGTAAATATAAACGAATTGGTTATTTTCCAAATAACAGGTGATTCTTGAAATTAAGAACGAAGACCCTGCTAATTAGAAAACTCAAAAACATGTTAGAACATTTTAACATTCCCATTAGTATTTTTCTAATCATGTTTTGTTTATTGGAGTGCATTGTACAGAAACACTTCATTTCTTTATGCTTTTTATTTTATTTTATTTGCTTACATTGGAATAAATGTAAATTACGTTTCATCCAGCTCTAGTTCATGTATACCTCAAAATGGTTACTTTACAAAATTGATTAGTTTATTTTTTTATTGCTGGTGACAATCTCGTACTTAAATAAACTATCCATAAAGGAAGCGATAAAGTATAATCATAGCCAGGTAATATGTAAGTGCAACTCCAGTAAAAAATTGAGTTATTTTGTAGATTTTCCATTTTTTCTAAATACTGCACTATTTACATCTTTTTTTCAGAATTTCTCGTTAGTGTTTGCTTTTATGGGAATGGGACATTCTTGAATTTTCTGGAAAAGAAGGTTCCTCTCAAAATGGTTTACTTCTGAGTTCTGACACATCTTTGTTCTCTCAAAATGCTTTCATGATTTTTAAGTTCCATCTGTTGGTCCTGCTGTGATCTGAATGCAGATCAATAACAGAGGATTTCCTCTTCTTTGTGATGAAAATTACTAATAGAGTCTTGGTTTTGTTTCGATTTCTTGACAGACATGAGAAATCCGAAGCTTGCGGCTGAAATTGCAAAACAACTTCGAAGATTCCACCAGATAAAAATTCCCGGTTCTATAGAACCTCAACTTTGGAATGACATCTTCAAGTTCTTTGAAAAAGGTTTTCTTTAATTAATGACCGTTCCTTCTTGCAAAAAATTGATAGTTGTGATATGCATTATAGTTTTCTATGATTCATGACCCATACTTATTATGTCAAAATAAGATTATCTAGGTCGCCACCTGTCCACCTGTCGTATCACTTTACTTTTCTCACATCTGTACCACTAATAAATGTTTGAATGCAGCATCAAGCCTCAAGTTTGATGATAGCGAGAAGCAGAAAAAATACGAGACAATTTCTTTTACTGAAATTCATCGGGAGGTCACTGAGCTCAAGGTATCTTTTCTCATTTTTCATTTGCAATCTCTGTTCTTTCGAGTTGAGGCTGGTATAGGCAGTTAGGCACAAGTTTTGACTTTCTTAACTATTGAGAAGTTTTTATATTTGATGTCATTGCAATGTTATAAAAGTTGTATCAGATGTTCCTTATATTTTTTTTCCTGAATAATGGTTTAGATGGCGTACCCTTTGGCCATTATCAATTAATCGCCGTTAACATATATGACTGTTTTGACCTACCAAAAAAAAAAAAAAAAAAAGGCCTTTTGAGACGCAAAAGTTGTTCTGTTTGCCTAACAGTTTATGTAATATGTTTTCACCATTAGTTTTAATCAATTCCATTTTTATTTTTTCATTTCTTCCTTAAACTATTTCTGTCAGTGAATCCAGTGAAGTTTTGTTTGGGCTACAGCTTTTTAGCTTTTGAGTTAATGACTAGAATAAAATGTGTTGAAGAACCTAGGAATTTCATCTGTTCCTCCTCATATCCTTGGTACTTCATTTGTTGATTTGTTGTTTCTTCTACTTCTATTTGTTTAAGAATCTTTTTCAATCTGGCACAGGAATTGACAGACCCTATTAATGCTCCTGTAGTATTTTCTCACAACGATTTACTTTCTGGGAATTTAATGCTTAATGATGATGAAGGTAACTTTTCCATCGACCATAAGTCTTACATTAAATTTGAATTTTTAATCCAGTTATCTCTGACTCCGTTATATTTTGATGGGAACCAGTTTGCTTGCACTTGATGCACATTTTAATTTTTGTCCGTCTACATTTAGAATTATAGTCCTTTAATGGAATGGCCATTCATATTAGTTCGATGTTTCTGGTAACTTGGCTATGAAAGGGATGAGCGTGGCATTAGCATACGATTTTGCTTGAATTTTTAAAATTAACTGATCTGGAGGAAAGGTACTCTTAAACTAAACATAATAAGGTTTCTGTGGGCAAAGTTATATAATTCTTGATCTGGAGACATTGTCATTAGGGGAGGATTCTGAAGTTGTGCTTTCCAAGGATTTTAACTGTATTACATGGGCCATTGTACTCTAACTCAAGTACTCCCCAGTTGGGCACTCTCTGACAGGGTTATGGGATATGGATCCTTTATGATAATCACAAAACAGTAGGGAGGTGAGGTTTTGGATGAGTTAATTTTTTTTTATATTTATACATGTCTGACATCCAGGCTCAAGTTGATGTACATAGGCATGAATATTATCATCTTCTATCAGTTGATATCACTTGCTTAGTTCTCATGAAATCTTATTTGTCTGGGTAAATATGCAGAGAAACTATACTTCATCGACTTTGAGTATGGGTCTTACAGTTACAGAGGTTTTGACATTGGGAATCACTTCAACGAATATGCTGGCTATAATTGTGACTATAGCTTGTATGTTGTCTTTCTCGTCAAGTTTTATTTTTGTTCTTTTTCCCTATGTAATTTCAAAAAATAGAAATCATATATTAGGTTTTGGGCCTAATTCTGTTGCAGGTACCCAAATAAGGATGAACAGTATCACTTCTTCAGAAACTATTTAAATCATGATCAACCGCAAGAGGTAAGCAGGAGTGGTAAACTTTTCGCGCTTGCCATCTAAAACTCTGTGTTTTCATGCTTTAATGTCAGTTTGGTCCTAACCTGTCTACTTGGTGTCAACTAGACGAGTATAGTCAACTAGTACAAAAACCTTGTATGGTAAAAAAAAAAAAAAATTAATTAATTCTTTAAGCCTTATGATGGGTTGTACCACATCACACATTCCTTCTTGATATTTCTTTTTAGGGTAAAAGTTCACCTCTACTTCAAGTTAACTAGGTTTTAGGGAAGTTAGATACAATAGTTCACTTAACTTATTCCCTTGATACCTTTTCATGTTGTGTAAGCAGATTTTATTAGTCTTTCAATCCTCCAGCTTTCATTCTTTATTTATTTTCCCCTATAGATGTATGTTTCATGTTGATTTCTTGCATGAAAAACTGATATTATGTATGTGATTCCATCATTGCCATGGGCTTATTCGTTAATTAACAAAAATTTTCTTCTTGTAATTACAATTTGTTGAGGAGAACCATATTTGCCTATCTTGGGTTTTATCTTATCTGTATATCAATCAAAAGCAAAATACAAGGTTATGATTTTCTTCCCTCATAATCCAGAGTAGATCCTTGGGTTCTTTAGTCAGTGCTCTGTAATAATTTGGCTAACAGAAAAGCTTGTTGCATGTCATTGCGGTGAACTTGCTGCTTTTATTATTCATGCTTGCCACTAATAGTGCCTGATCTTTTATCATCTTTTCTGAAGAGAAAAGTGGGTTTGCCTGCCAACAGTTTGACGAGGCGTTAAAGCTGAAACTTTTTTTTTTTTAACAGGTACCTGACAAGGATCTTGAAGCTCTGTACGTGGAAACAAATGCATACATGTTGGCTTCACACTTGTACTGGGCATTATGGGCTTTAATCCAGGTAATAATTCTTTCTCAACTTTAACTGTCAACATTCAGAATATAAGCATGTCATTAAAACTTAAGTTTGATCGATGACAGGCAAAAATATCTCCAATTGATTTTGATTATCTGGGTTACTTCTTCCTGCGATACAACGAATACAAAAGGCAGAAAGGCAAGTGTTTCTCGTCAGTACAATCTTCTCTCTCAAAATCTGAGACTAAATAAACACAAAATGCATACATCTGTGTGAAAGTAATGTAGAATCTTCAGCTTTCATTTTTAGTTGGGGTTGCATTGCTGATATGTTAGTGAATAATGGTTGTTCTGTGTTGTTGTATAACATACATTCCACACTGCAAAAAATTTCATTTCTTTTATCTCGAGAATGTGAACTGTATGGCATTGTGAAAGGCTGGAAGACGATTTCAAGCCATGTATGGTGGGATTTCCTTTTTCGGATCTGCCAATAGATCTAGCAATGAACCTAACAAAGTAGCTTAGTTGACCCTCAAATTTATTGGGAACAAGAATTACATTTTTATTTTGTTGTATGAAGGGATTTTCCATTTTGGATCTTCCAATAGATTTAGCTCAAAATCACTAGAAAAAGATTCTTGTAGACGACATTTAAGTTTACAGGGAACAATGATACAACCGGTAAACAAGATTCAAGAAGAGGAAAACAGTAGACAGTAGTTGTTCTGGATGTAGCGCGAATTGTACCGGCAATAATTGAAGGCTGATATCCCCCCAACGGAAAGAATACTATTAGTTTTCAGGATAAACGAGAATTATTCTTGCTGATAGTTAATAATTTTGTTTTCGAACAAACATTCTTGCCCCACTACTATACATTTATTGTGATTTGGAGACATTGACGTGGCTGTTATTTTCATGACTTCATGTCCACCAAACTGTATGGCTTCGTATGGATCCCAACACCATATAGTCTTCATCATCGAGCATAATGAATATTTGACATGGATCCTCTGAGATTTATTTTCCAAACTCTCTCTCTAAGGCATAAAACAACAATAATGATAAGATCGTCTCTATCTTGAATCTTCATTTGAATTTTGACACAATTCATAAATAATGCTATATCATCATGAAACATCTAATTATGATCTTAATAGATGATAATTATCCATGGGTCGATGTGAGGTTCAAACATATTCAACAATTAATGCAAATTATAAATACCAAGGTACTCGGGACAATTATAAGTAATTGATAAAAATTTTAACTTTGCTTAGATAATTCGAAACATGAAGAGAGTACGTGTGATTGATATGGTGCTCAATTGTAACAAATTTTATTTCTTTAATGAATAATTTTCATGGAAAATAAAGCCAAACGAACACCAAAAGATCTAAAATTTCAATATTTTTCAAATGGAAAATTATACCAATCAAACACAATTAATTGACAATTCTTAGTAAAACAAGTTCGGGGCAATTCAACCTTGGAATTCATTTTCTTTCCGCACAGACCTTAATGATATCTTTAATGTATAGTGTAAAGGGGTCTAGGTGGGACCTACAAAATAAAGGGTTAAGGTGTCCATGCATGTTAGTGGCTGTCTTGGGACGAATCCATTGGTGACAAATATGCAATATTCATTAAACCATTGGTTGAATAAACAACAGAATGCATCAAATCTCTCCTTTCCTATACAATCCCACCATCATATAAAAACACAAATTACAGGTAATACCACATGGTTTGCTTCTCTTAGTCATTTTTACTCTTTTTCTAATCAGCTTATAATTAATTATTTCTGTGCAAATTTCTGGTGCTAATTCATGGGGATTGCATATATAGATATAATTGCACTTTCGATCTTCAACTTGTTTCATAAGCAGCAAGTTGATCTCTAAACTTTAAAAAGGAGTAGCCAAATCAGTCGTCAACACCAGATACATTAAGAAGTTCGGTTTTGTTTCTCAACTTGAGGACTTATGATTAGAAATTTTAAGTTAGGCATATTTTTATGAAGTTAAGCAAAATTTTGGACAAAATGCAGTATTCGTATCAATTTTTTTGTGCCTTTCATTGAAATTTGGCATTGCAACTATAATGAAATGTTGCTTACCAACTTTTTTATGTTAGGTTTTGCTTCTTAACTTGGATTCGTGCATATAAATTTTAAGTGATCCATGTTTGAGTAATGACCACAAATGATTTGGATAGTTTCCCTCAAGGAAATTGGTGGTGCAACTATATTGAAAGGTTAATTACCAACTTAAATCTATTTTAAAAGTTGAAGACCAACTTGTTACTCTTGAAATAATTTGGGAACCTATGATGCAATTTTCCATAGTAAAAACTGCACATATATAAACTTCAGAATAAAGTTATAGATTCAAACTACACAAAACTATCAAACAAGAGTGAGAGCAATGGCAACATGTGGTGAGAAGCAAAAGAAAGCAAACATCTATGTCTATAATATGGGAACTGGAAATTTGAAGCAGGAATCGAACTATCCAGAAACCGTTAAAAAGTCAATATCGCGGGGCTGGGGACTAATGAGGTCGAAAACCTATCGAAAAAGTGCCGATTGTGTCGGATTGAAGGCGGCAGAAGGCGGAGGAGAGGTGGCGGAATCAAGAAAATCAGTGTCAATTATAGAAACAAGAAAATCAGTTTCTCATGTGGAAGTGAATGCAGGATCAGTGGCTGCATTTCTTCAAGTGAAAGTGTTGGTTACTGATATGCCAGGGTTCATGCAAGTCCATGCCTTCAAATGTGCAAGAAGAATTTATGACAATTTGGAGAAGTTTACCCCTAAACACATGGCTTGCAACATGAAGAAGGTAGGTCGAGAATTTTATTTATATTTATAGCTTCATCATGTTCTTTTCTACATGCATATCGAATTCATATCTCGTTAATGGCCTAACATGTAGAATTTTTATACAAAATTGGGTAACAGAGAATTGATCTTAAGGGTTTTATTTGTTCGACTCTTAATTTAAGATTCATCTTTTTTATACAAGGAAGTGAAATTAATTTGTACGTACTCGCGTGGTCGGCCATCTCTTGAAATGCCCCCTTGTTGGGGAGGCCAATTCGAGGGATTGTCGTTTATCTTAATCATATCTGGTTTTATAGTTCAACGTGTCAAATATATTTATGTGTCGAAACTAGGCACTTACCTAGACATCCCATGTTAGAGAAATAAGTAATTAACCTTAATAATTGCAGAATGTTATTGTCTAATAATATGCTGATGGTTTATTCTATGTTCCCTTTGCCTACCATGTGCACAAAAAAACCTATAATTTAAAGTAATATTTTTATTATTATTGTATAATTTTAACTCGTGCCGAATTTTTTTTTTTTTAATTGGTAGGAATTTGATAACGTGTATGGACCGGCCTGGCATTGCATTGTCGGCTCAAGCTTCGGCTCATTTGTAACTCACTCGACCGGTTGCTTCCTCTATTTCTCCGTGGAAAAGTTGTACATTTTAGTGTTCAAGACAAAGGTTCAAAGAGCCCTTCAATGATAAATCAAATGCAATTTACTCCATGCATTGTAAGTTTTCAGTAATTATTTATTTTTTACAAGTTCATTTTTTCGAGGTAGAGATATATTTTTATGAATTAAAATTGTAAAATTCAAGGAATTGTACAAGTGTTTATGTTTTTGTTCGTCTTGCTTTGGGTTCACTTTTTTCCTCCCTGTTTTCTTTGGGTCAACTAACATTACATTGTATTGAGTCTTGAAATTTCGCCTAAGAGTGTTGACCTCGATGAGATGATAGCAAAAGCCCTTATTTGTTTATTACTTTTTATTCAACCAAAATTGATTTTAGTAAAAATTGCCTCAAATTTTATAATACAAGATTAAATTTCACAAGCATAACCGGAGGGAGAGATGGGCTAGCCCATCCCTGCCCCCAACCCAGAAGCAAATTCATGGTGAAAAATTAAAAAGCATAAAATTAATCTAGCCCACAAATTAATTCCTCAACCCAGAAGCAAATTCTTGGTGAAAAATTTAAAAAAAAAAAAATTTGCCCATCCTAAAAATTAATTTTAGCCCAATTAACTTCATTTCCAACCTAAATCCAATGTTCAAAGTAGATCTATCTTTGTTAATTAGATTCATTATCTTACAATTAGTCTCTGTACTTCAAAAAATTAAAAATCAATA
>CAIGRN010149737.1:0-18477 GCA_903798345.1 Fraxinus anomala
TTTTTTGTATATTTTTATGCAATGATCCGCCGGTTGAACCACTAACCCATTAACTCGCCACATTGTTCGGGTCTCTATCCTGGTCGAGTTTGACAACTGTGCATTCTAGTATTTGATTTCCAATTCCAAAAGGACTCTCATCTCCTTTAAAATTGTATTGAGGCAAATTAATATAATATTTCACTCCAAGGCCTCACTTCTTTCAAATAAGGCAATTTAGTCATTGATACAAATTTATTTGTGCAGCCCATGTTGTCTTTCAAGCCCTTCAATTCCTAAAGTATGAAATTTTATCTCCAAACTTTCCATCCAATGTCCAATTTATCATTCTTCCCATTCCAATTGCTTCAAACGAGTTCATAAATAAAAACAAAAGAAACTTAACCCAAGTTAAATAGAAATTAACATTTTGAAGATATAAAAAATAGTAATATTGCTCAAATAAGTGCACAAAATATTATCACGAAAGAAACATCATACTCCATGGAAATATCCCCGTACTTTATGCTAGTTGTGGTTTGGGAATGGATCTTGGTGAATGATTGTTCTTACAGAGAAATGAGCAATACAACAGTCCCGATAGAGGTGGCAATGGGTCGAGCCAAATCGGCTCGACTCATTACCCGTGAGTCGAGCTTGTGGCTCGTGGGCTGAACCGAGTTTCTTCTCCTAAGCTCGTGTTTTTTTTTTTAAGATAAACTTTTTCTTTAAATTTCTTTTTAAGACAAACATTTTCTTTTAAAATTTTTTTTTTTTAAAAAGATAAACCCTCCTCCTTTATTCGGCTTAGGATCAGCTACTTCAATTTCGAGTAAGCGGAGTTAAAAATTGTACACGAACAACTTATTACATGTATAATTTTTTATAAAAATTAAAAAGGTATTATAAAATAACAAATTTTAATTAATATGGTTAAGTTAAATATCACTTACTTGACGACATACAATTTCGGCATATTTATCTTGCAGGCGAAAATGAGCGTCTTCCTAGTCCTTCACGCATATTAAACTTGACGACATACAATTTCGGCATATTTATCTTGCAGTCGAAAATGACCATCTTGTCAGGTATTCACGCACATTAATGCTTTCAAAATATCTTCTTTCAGTCGACTCCTGTCCTCGTATAGAACCCTCTTACCTGCACTAAAAGCAAACTCCGAAACTACGGTGCTAACCGGATATGTTAGTAGGTTTTTTGCCATCGCAGAAATCAATGGTCATCGTCGTTTGTACTTTCGCCAGAATTCAATTACTTTTTCTGAACTTTTCTTAATTATTTTATTATTAGACATATTATGATTAAAGTAATCAATTAATTCAGCATGCAATGCATTTGGACTTAAGTCCGATGCTTGATTACATGCGGTAAACAAACTACTACTAGAGGAACCACATACATTTGCATCATGTTTATATGAGTTAATGTCTTCGAATAAAGTTAATATTTCAGCATCGTCTTCTAGGATATCAATGGGAGGAGTAAGTGCAGAGGGTGCCCGATTAATATTTGTACCCATTCATTCTGCATATAATTCATACATTTTACATAAAATTTGTTCTAAAATTTTATAAGTGATAGGTGTATTAAAAGTTAAAACACTTGAAATCTGATCAATTGCAAATTTAGTACCCGATAAATTATATCGGGGGTTCATGATACATGCTAACTAAAATAACATAGGCAAGTCTTTCAATATTTTCTAAACTTTAATTCCATGAAATATATAATTGCACTAAAATCGGGGTCATTTTTATGTCTATGAAAAGCCTTACCAATTATATAAAGANTTGAAATCTGATCAATTACAAATTTAGTACCCGATAAATTATATTGGAGGTCCATGATGTATGCTAACGGAAATAACATATGCAAGTATTCCCAATATTTTTTAAATTTTAATTCCTTGAAATATAAAATTGCACTAAAATCGAGTCATTTTATATATGTGAAAAACCCTATCAATTATATAAAGACATTCAAGTACCATACAACTAGCGTGATAGTAAATTTTAGATAAAATATTTGTAGAATCATAAAAATATGTCAAAAAAATTTTAATTTTAAAAGCTAAAATCAAATCAGATCCAATCAAAACAGTATCATCATCATTTCTAATATGCATATTGTTATAAAATTCAATTATTAAATGTTCAAAACCTTCGCATGATTTTAACAATAAGTGGAGTTCCATCTATACCCTACGTCACTAATAAATATTTTCGTATTCGTCACCCCAAATTCGGCACAATTCCTCAAATACTTGTTTTCTAATAGATGAAATCGTGATATACACTAATGCATCCCTAATTCTTTGAATTTCATTCTTAATATATTTCAAACCGTCATGCACTATTAAATTGAAAATATGACACACACATCGAATATAAAACAAATAATCATCAAAATCGGGTTATAGTACTCTACACAATTTATCGATAACTATCTTATTAACACTAACGTTGTCGAATGTAAATGAACTCTCGCAACGATATTCTCTAATAATGTTCATAATAACGTTATATATGTTGTTAGCGTTGTGAGGGAATTCAATAATTTTAAAAGTAATAATTTTTTATGCATATATCAAAGTGAGTCTATGTAGTTTGCAGTTGCAATTATATAACATATTTTATTAATCAATTCTCATATATTCGAAATTAAAAATATATCACCCCCATATTTTTCTAAATCGACAATCAATAGTTTTTTTGTATGAAGTAAATATTCAAATGTATCTGAACGAAGAATGTTTCAACTTACCCCAACGTACATCGCTTGAAGATATTTTTTCACGTACGAGACGAAATGTTGGTTGACCGTTATTGTTAGAGGCAATTCGGCAGCAGCAACGAACTTCAGCATTTACATTCGAGCTTTCTTCTCCAAATACATTCACGTAAAAAGTGACGTAATAATATAACTGATGCCTGGACTAACAAATTGCGGTTGTTGACCGGCAGGAAAAAGTCCGTGTTTAACCGCACATGCTTTGTAGTGACGATTGAGGTGGGTGGTTCCAATGCATTTTTACCATACCAATCGTTGTTGACAGTATTTACATATTGTTTTAGATTCTCCAACTCCATCAACCACACGACTTGTTTGAAATTTAAAATGATCCCAACATTTGACATGTTTTTCCCCTTTCGCTTTTCTTTTGCATCGAGAATATCTAATTCATGTTTATCCACCCATTCCGTCTCGAAAACATAGTCGTCATCCAAATCAATTGGATTACTACTTCCGTGAGTATCGAAATCCGGAATATTTTTGGGAATATGAACTTCGTTTAGACCGACGAATTCATTTTGGAATTAACTTTGCGGTGTGATGGTGATTCGTCTCCGATTTCGAACAAGCCTTCAACAAATGAGCGTTGATCCATTTGTGAATTGATATAAAATGTATAGTAAGTAACATATCAAGAATTGAAAGAAAGTTGACGTGTAAGATTGTAATTGAAAATTTGTACTGTGATAATTGATATTAAATAATTGAAATTGAATGTAGAAGTAGAAGTAGAATTGAAAAATGAATGTAGACTATGTAGTAGTTTAGAAGATAGATTGTAAAATCAAGATTATAATGTAAAATATAAAAAAGATTAGAGAGTAGAGAGTGGGAGTTGGGTGGAAAAAAAGGAGAATGAGATGGATATTTATAGGAAAAAAAGGGGAAAAAAGTTAAATTCAGTGACCGTTTGGTCATTATTTAAGTTAACGGTCACTAAAACAATTACGAGCAAGCTCGTGGGCCCAACTCAGGTTCGGGCTCGTCGGCTCAAGCCACTTGGCCCGTTTGCCACCTCTAGGTCCCGACACTTTGGATGCCCCCATCCAAAGCCCCCATCATCGGTTGGCCTAAACTCAACACAATTGATAGTTAAGAGGGATAGAGGTTATATTTCTATGGCACTATTTCGTTCACACAACTACATTTCGCCCAACATGATCTTGAACAGAACAGAGAATAGCTAGATAGGAAGAAATGAATCAACCAACTTGTCCTCATCGGAACTATTGAAGAAAAAATGAGAGTGATTGCTCCTTTCGACCAAGGGACGTAGATGGAGAACAAAGTCTGGAGAGGGTAATAACCTCCCATTAGATAGGCCAGTTATTCGGCAAAGATGTGAAGGGATTGGTGATGGCAGCTCAGACAAAAATTATGTATGGTACGTTGTCAGCCTAGGGTGCAGAAACAGTGGCACTTAGGGAAGGTCCGTTATTAACGCAGGAGTTAAAACTCACATTGTCCATTGCCAAATGTGATTCCTTAAGGGTAGAACAAAAATTGCAGCAGGGTTTTTTATGTGCACCAAATGCTGGCTGTGGTTCTTGTCTATTCACTCCTCACAAGGGAATGAAATGTCCCACACTAAGCTAACTTTGTTTTATTTGATTATAGTTGTCATCAGTGATCAGGTAGAATTCCATTTGTTTTAATTGTCCCCGTTCGGTGACATGCAGAATGCATCAAATGGTATATTTTTTCCTTCAAAATCATCTCGCTGTCTGATGCACCTCAAAAAACATGCAACAAATGCATCAAATGGTGTACATTCACCATGAAGCTAGGCAGCTCCCTTTCTGAACTAATATTTACTAATTACTAAACTATCAAATTACAGATCAGGTTGGTTTGGACGCTGAATTCTGCCACCCATGTAACTTCCAAAACTTGAAATCCCAGCATTATATGTAGTACCAGGAACACCATCTTCTTTAGGATATTGATATAATCTGTGATCAAAATTTTGTTCAGGGTAGGCAGACTGGGAGGCACTTCGATAACTGTAAGGAGATGGAGCAGTATTATGTGCATAACTCCCTGGAGTTCCTGCATATGATGCTCTCCCTCCAAAGACAGTTGGAGCAGCAGGTGCACCAAATCCGTAAAATGGCTTCTTAAATTTCCTATGTCTACGTGATTCTCGAACCCTCTTCCTGGGACGCATGGATTCCTCCAGCTGGGAAACTCTTCTCTGAAGTGGACCAATGGGGTACTCTCCTTCGAGCCTATAATCTTTAATGCACTGAATTACGCTTAATAGTGCTTCGCATACTTGAGCATTTGAGTCCTGCAGAAAAATACAAATCATGCACTTGAAGATAAACAAATGAAAGGAATTTTTTCTCTTTATTCATAACAGTTGCAGCCCAATAGCACGTGAAGCTGATATTATTTCTCAGCACAAAATGAACCCCTTCTATTCATTCGTCCTACTCACCACTTACGGCTCATGGTGAGATATGTTCTAAATTCCAAACAGCGTCACAAGTTGGCAGTGGTGTTTCAAACTCCACATTTAAGTGAGAATTGGACAGAGGCGTGGAATGGTGCACAAGGACAAAAAAGGCTGGCAAGTGAAGAATGGGTCCTAGTGAGTTCCCTCAATTCTGTGTTATATCTATTTGTAGAATTTGAGTGGAATAGTAGTCATCAGTCACAACACTGAGGTTTGTTCTCTAATCAAGTGCTATTGCACTCATGTGCTTCAACAGTGAATACTTGTACAAAGCAAACAAACACTTACATTTCGCATCCAAACAGATTTTAGTTCGGTTTAATCACTACCTAGATGTACTTTATATATACAATGACAAAGCATGTACATGTGCCTGTGCAGACACAAATTTTGAGTCAAAACTAATTTCTCCACCTTCATGGCGAAATTTGCAAGCCCACAATTTTCTAAACGCTGAGAAACCAATAAACTAAAAGCAATTGTTGGCTGGAGAGAAGTATAGTAATATCACATTGATAATATTGCCACAAGGCCATGCACATTCTTCCTTCTAAAAACTGTAGTTTATTATAAAGGTACCAACCCATATTTCCACTCCGAGCTCTGGTTTTTTAGGAATCAAGGGGTTACATATAAGATTTGTTTGCATTTAGCAACATTGATTCTTAAAGTACCAACATTTCTATGAGAATGTACATATCTGTAAGTACAGTGGTAATAAATGCATGATTATAAGCATACAGATGCAGAAAAAAATAAAAATAAAAATAATATAGGTGGTGATTACACCACCTACTATAGTGTGCCACGTCACTTGGTACTTAGCATAAGCTATGCAACGTTGCTTAGGAGATCAATTTCGTATAAGTTCATACTTAGTATTCATGATTTGTTATTTGTAGTATACAAATGCATCCACGTTAATACATTATGTACCACTTCAATCAAAAGGAGATCAAACAAAAAGGTCATTGTAATTGTGTTTTCCTGTATATGAGACAGTTCGAAAAAGGAACAAGTGTAATCCTTTTTTGTTCAAATAAATGGTTGATAAAGAAAAGTTCCATTCAAGCAACATAGTACCTTCTTGCCTGTTGCAGTCCCTATTTCATCTTCCTTTACATGAATGTTTTCTTTGAAATCATTCAGATACTCCTTCAGTAGGGGAACAAGGGGGAAACTTTCTTCAAGCTGGAAGGCATGGATATAACGGGTAGCATCAAGTTGTTTCCCCCTTTTTATCAAAGCTTCAATTATAACTGCAGAGAAGTAGTCTAAACAGTAATCCCATGTAAATATTAGAGTAGAATATATAAAGTAACAGTATATAAATAATTGGTATTGTCTGAACGGTTATTTGCTGATCAATCAACATAGTATGATGTCCTAAACTGATCAAGGGTAAAGGGCACCTCAGGAGAGAGAGTCAAATCTCCAGAACCCAACAGGTCAGTTAAAAGAACACCAACCTGGCATTTTGATTGTTAACCCAAGAGATTGGCAGAGCTTAGGCCCCTGCCTGTGATGAGCAACTGCAAGAACGAGCCTGCAGTGCTCGTCTTCATCAAACTCCGAAGCAATCCCGAAGGTTGCAAGGAGGTTCAAATATGCCTCAGCTTCCAGTGAATTTCCATTGGCAGCATCAATGACTGTACTAGCCAACTTAGGCTTCCATTCATCAGCAATGGCCTTGGCAACCTGCTTAATTTCAGGGTTCAAAAGGTGTTCAGCACCTAAATCAGCCTTCGCCAACAAGGTGGCCATGGCTTGCATTAGTATAATACAGGAGTGACGCTCGCCCAAAAGGGCTGCATCAATTTTTTCACCGTTTTGTTTATTCTCGTCAGGGGGATAGAATCCCTCCAGTGAAGCCAGTACTAAATGGCCTGGTGCATTTATACTTTTAAGAGCAAGTGAGAGTTGCTCACATAGTGAAGATATATTTTTTTTATTCCCCATAATAAAATTCAGAAGCCCTTTTGCATCCATCCGCTCACATAATTGAATAATCTCTAGTTGAGGTTTAACCTCCCCAGACAAGCCTTCAGAATATTCACCATTTTCATAAGGGGATTTCACCTCTGGCCCAGTGTGGAGTGCACTTGTATCACCAAGAGAACTGCTTACCTGGTCTTTGTTCTCCCCAGCATCCAAAGTCTCCAAAGGTTCCAGTTGATGGGTTGCCCGTGCATCAGTAATAGCAGCAAAAGAAGCATCTTTAAGCTCCTGAATCCGGTCCAAAAGATCTTGTTCCTTAGCTGCCACATCTGCCTTTCTCGATTCAATAATAATTACAGCATCTGATTCTTCTTCTTTGAATGCACTCTCTTGAATTTCTAGTTCTAAAAGTTTGTCCAAAATCAACATTTCAAGACGGCGGAAGTGCTCTTCAATTTCTTTTAGCTGAGCCTCATCTACAACAGCCTGTTTGTGAGATTTCAGTCCATGGATAGCCTTGCCCAGTTGTTGTATTAAGGTAGTTGTGGTGTTTGCTACTTTAGCTAGATCCATCTTATCCATGACTACAAAAAAATGAGAGATGGATGGGGATTGAGGGTGGGGAAGAAATTATGCTTTAACGACATGAAATCAAAATATTATCAGTATGCAACAAATTATAGAATTATATAACACAACATACAAGTCCTCCAGAAAATAGAAGAAAATTATTTAAAAAGAAAAAAAGATTCAAGGAGAATGCAAATTAATTACAATAAAGTACATGGAGAAAAAGATACAGTAGGATTAAGATAACTTGTTTGCATGACTACATGACCTTAAAGTAAGCAAATAAAATGAACGAATGCACACATCAGAACATTGGCAAAACCCATAAATAAGGTTAGGCATGATATGCGGACTATTTTTGCCAACCTATACTACATTGAGTCAACTATTTTAACTATTACATTACCAGTTCAAGTGCGCATGGGAAACTAATACCAACAAGTAAGATCAAAGCCTCTTGAGATATTACAAAATGGTCTTTAGTGAGAGATTGCATGTTATTTATCAATTAAGTTCGTATTCGCTTTGCATCACTTATTCACTAAATTTATAAAATTTATACGAAGTACAATCTGCAACGTGCCTATACCATTTGGTGCAGAAAAAAAGGGCTATCATCCAGCCCAAAAAACTAACATTTTTTAATTATTTAAATGATTGCTAAATCTTCGATCACGAATCAAGGTGAAGACCAAGCCTCAAACATAGCAACACCATCATACACAAACAGAGTGCAATGATAGCTATTTCCAAGGGATTTAAAACAACCAGGATATCCTAATCATCTTCTCTAAATTATGTATATGATTTATATCACGTCAAATTCTCAAATTTTCTGAATTAACAAAATAGCCATTAGATTAAATAGGATACCATATATGAACATTTTACAAACACATCACATGCAGTGAGAGTAATAGTATACCTTTCAAAATCTTTCATTTCAACAGCTTTATTAATTTCCAGAAACTCAAACTGGTATAAAAGCAGTTTTTTGTCAAACTGCCTTTTGAAGAACTCAAAAATTCAATCCTTCCACTAATATTCTAGTTTGATTTCCATTAAATTATCCTCAATGGACTTCCTCGTTTGGATCACAAATTCTACTGTTAATCCAAAGCTTTGGCCTTGAACATCATGTCACAAACCCTCAAAAACTGGTCAATGAAGTTACTATTTTAACCGGTAGCAAATTTAAGATTCCAAACAAAGAGAATTGAATTTAAATGAAGGATTATTATGTCTTGGCTTCTTGCATAAATAACCAAAGAAACTATTGACATGATTCTTGAAGGAGATGCAGCTTATTCAATATGAATGCAATAACTGACCAGTTTGTATCCTAGCTCCGAGTATAAATAGTTTCAGCTCAAGATGGCATCTATAGTTTGTCAAAACGGACATTGAATGAATACATTAAAAAATCCAAAGAAATTAGCAACAAACTTGCTGCAATTGGAAACTGCTTTCTGATGTGGAACAACTATTTCAAGTCTCAAAAGGACTTGAAAAATAATAACAACATTTCAAATAGTGGTTCTGTATAAATCACCTTACCCTTCCCTTAATCAATTTATCAGTCTTTGCAATTTTTGAACAAGTTTACCTTGCCAAAGAAAAGGCTTCCACCAGTCATAACTAGGCATAATTTGGACAAGAAAATAGAGGGGAAATATGCCTGGAGGAAGAGGTAAAGAATGTGGAAGTTATTATGGTCCTAACTTTTCTACATGAGGCAGTTTGAACTGCAACAATAGCAACAACCATATCTAAAACTCTGAAGATCCTTCAAAATTCAATAATGATTGTAAATGGCCAGCAAAGCAAGTCAATGAAACGAATAATGATATCTAGCACCGGTCTAAATGGTCAAACGGTTCAATTAAATGAATCATGTGACATTGTATTTAATTGAATCTATCATTTAATGCCATATAGTTGCCACTTATACTGGTGCTTGATACCGTGGTGCTAAATAGCATTAATGCAATGGAACGAACCTTGTCAATCTATGGACGAACAAATCATGCTGCCTTAACACGCTTACTATAGCATGTAGGTACAATTGTTCTATCGAAGAAGAAACCACTAAAGAAGATCTGGTGGCATTGATTATCAATGGCATAACGATCCCAAATTTTACGCTGATTTGGGAGCAATGGCTCATATGAGAATCCAAGGAGGTAATATAAAAATCCTTAGAACATTATCTTGGCAATCATCATATTTTTGTTGGTAATGGTCAAGCTTTACCAATTACTCATTCCCGTAATGTCTCATTCAAAGAAAAACTTGCTCTAGAAAAATGTTCTTTTTGTTCCTACAAGATTAAAAATAATTTACTAACTTATTGACCATAATGTTTATTCTTATGAATTTAACTTTTCTAATTTTGTCATCAAGGATGCCAAGCAACAGGTAAATAGTCAAATGACGTGCCGAAAAATTATTATCTTGACAACAGAAAAGTGGAAGCCCTAGCTACCGTCAAAGCAAATGGAGCTCCCTCAAAGGTTTGGCATGCTCGTTTAGAGCATCCTGATTATGCTTTTCTGAAAAAATTAAAATAAGAAAGTTACATTTTTTCAAATGGTTACCAAGCACACTTGTGCTAATTGTCCATTTGGAAAAAAGTCGAAAGCTTTCGTTTAATAAATCAAAATCCATATCAATTTTTCCTCTAATAAAAAATTCGTAGTGACTTATGGGGTCCGGCAACAATTCTTTTTCTCAAAACTTTCAATATTATGTAATTTTTGTTTATGATTTTACTTGGTATATCCATATCCTTTTAAGGCATAATTTTAAAATTTAATCACGTTTTCTAAAAAAGTTTTTGTTGAGAACAATTTTGACATTAAAATTAAAATAGCGAAGGAAGCGAGTTTACATCCAATGACTTCAAAAATATTTTGATACAAAGTGGAGTTAAACAACAAATTCTGGCCCTTACAAGCCAAAACATTATGGATTGGCCAAGAGGAAGCATCATCACATTGTCGAGACATCCCTAAAGCTCCTTTTCATGCCAGTGTTCTACGTAAGTTCTAGGTAGATGCATTTTTAACTGCTACTTATCTTGTAAATAGATTAACACTCTTCTTTATCAACAAGAAAGCTCCATATTTCAAATTATTTGGTAAGCATGGCGATTATTCTAGAACTTACGCACTTTTTTTTTCACAATGTTTTCTTATTTAGAAACCCCTAGCATGCACAATTTTTGACAAAAAACTGCACCTTGGGTTTTCTTGGAGTCTTAGACCTTAATGTAAACGTTATAGATGTCTTGACCCCAATCACAGCAAATATATATTTTCTGACATGTAGCTTCCAATGAGAGAAGCTTTCATTTTTCTATAATAAGAACTTAATTAACCCATCCACTTGACCTTGATGACCCACCGCAAGATCCTACCAATTTGACACGACATAATTCTTACCCTTCTGTCATGTCCTGAGACTGACTTGACCCATCCTTCCCTAAAGACACTACCACTGTTTTCCTACTCTCACAAGATGACAAATAATTCCCAACCTGTGTAATAATAATTTCACACCTCAAGAATCTGGTCTATTTGACATTGACCTGCTTTTATCTCTTCCTCAACAACACCAGCATGACAAATATCCTCCAACCTATCTCAAAGACTATTTGTTGCAAACAAATCCCAAAATGCTCTTCTTGTCTCAATAGATGAACCAAAAACTCCCAAGACTGCTCTTAAGTTTCAAAATTGTAAGGATACTATGCAAGAGATTGACACCTTAAACCACAACAATATTTGGGCACTAGTGTTGTGACCTAACAGTGGAAACAACGTGGTACAAAAATGATTATTCCAAACCAAATTTAAAGAGGGAGGTAGCATAAATCATTTCAAAACACGTCCTGTCAGTCAGGGACACTTCAGAATTTTGTGAAACCTTTAATACCGTTGTCAAGATAGCACGCATCTAGGTTATCCTCTCTTGAGTGCACTTTCAATGTCCTCTTAAACAACTCGATGTCAAGAACCGTAGTGTGTTCTTTCTGAACGGGTTCCATTCTACAACCCCCCAGCTTTCTAGATTCCAAATACCCCAATCATATTTACATTTAACATAAATCTCTTTATGGCCTTAGACAAGTGCATCTTGATTGGTTTGCCAAACTCTCTTCTAGTCTTCTCTCTCTTTATTTTAATTTTAGCAAGGCTTATCAATTTTTTTCATATTTATCACCCTACAACTGTTCTCTTGGTTGTTTATGCAGATAGCACGGTCACTACCAACAATGACCCTACCTTCATCTTTCAGATCATAACTCAGTTAAACAAAACAATTTCCCATAAAGAATTATACTAACTACATTATTTCTTTAGCATCTAAGTCAAGCATTTTTCACATCGCATCTTCCTTGAACAAAAATGCCACTGACCTCTTAGCCCAAGCTAAGATGCTTGATGCTTCCAAAATCAATACTTCCATTGCCTAAAACCCATTCTCCTTCCAGGTAATACACATCCAATAGCATACAGACAACTACATGGTTCCCTTCAATCCCAAACATTCATTTCGACCAGACCTCATCCCTGTTGTAAATTTGGTTTGTCAGCACTTCCAAATCCAAACCCAAACCCAAACCCAACCATGAAGGATCTCTGAGCAGTCAAGCAACATATTTATCAGAAAGGTCACTTACTCTTGAGTACTTTCGAGATGCAGATTGAGCGGGTGCACGACTGGATTTTATATATTCCTCAGTCTAATTGTATCAGATAGGCATCCGAAAAGTAACATACGGTCTCACGCTAGTGTGTAAGCTGAATACTGCGCCAAGCCAATAGCCACAATTGATATCACATGGCTCCAACAACTGCACCATGATATTGAGATCAAACTTGATAGATGTCCTCTCCTCCCATGTGACAACCAAAGTGCTACGCACTTATCTCATATTCATAATCTGGTGAATCCACGCCCATACAGAACACATTGACATCGAGTGCCACTTCATTCGAGAGAAGGTTACATCTAGAGCACTTCGTCTTTGTTATCTTCCCACATCTTAATGTTAAGCATGGGGGGGGGGGGGGGGTTACTGAATTCCAACATGAATCAAGGGGAAGACCAAGCCTCAATTATAACAAGATCATTAAACAGAAAAAGAGTGACAACTAGGATATCCTAGTTATCTTCCCTAAATGAATGTATATACTTTTTACCTCACATGTCATTCTCTTATTATTAAACTAACATTACAGACAATAGATAGGATTGGATATTTGAAGATTATACACACACATTAAATGTAGTAAAAGCAATATATTCCTTTCGATCTCTAAAGTTTCTAGAGCCTTGTTTATTTCCAGAAACTCAAAATTTCTATATTCATATGAGGAAGCATAAAAAACATCAATATGACCTTCTCAGCAGGCATAAAAAAATCATTTACATTTGACATTAAAACCTTATACCAATCATATAATTTTCCATTTTTTGGCCTGCCATTAAAAAATAATATTGTTTGACTTACGAAGTAACACTGATTAACTTTGTGAAAATTGATGGCTCTCACTTAACTCTTAATACTTATCCTCACTTTTACATTATTTATAATCGGATAGAACAATCATTAAATAATGCAACGTATATATTTGAATATAGAATGCCAAATATGTCAAACAGTTGTCTAAGCAATGCGATTGCAAGGTCAACAATTATTTGGTCAAGCATGAAATTCAAATGTTTCCAAGTGTTTCAAACAAAACACCTCATCTATCCTGCTCTTGTGCCAGCCAAGATTAGAAGCAAATTATGGAATCACTCAATTAAAGAAAGCTTTTAGCCACTCCAATTATAAAGCGTATATTTCAATGTGCTAAAATTCTGCGGTTTATATTCTCTTTTGTTTTCTTTTAGTGATATATTTTGTAAATTGAGAACTGGGAAATGGTAATAGCATCCATGAATTAGTAACAATAAGACTCGTTGAAAATTAGCAGCGGCAAGTCGAAATTTAAAAAATACAGCAATAATTAATGCCTCGAAAAATGAAAAGCACCAAACCAGAAATTGCCCAATAGAAAAACCTGAATTTTCATCTGGATATGAAATAAAATAGGCAAGCGGATGGGAAATAACAGAGGAAATTTTAGAGTACCTGAATAATTCAGATGAATTTCTCTGTCCAAAGGTTCATCATAAAGTAAGACAAACTTCTGTTTCTGAATATTTGGGTCAGAAACCCTAGAGCTCTGCTCTGGAGACTGGGGTCAGTGCTCGGTGTATACAGTATACTGAATTATTCACGCTCTTCGGGTCACCGTTCAGCCGGTATCCTTTCATTTCATTTCATTTCGCACTCGTTTTTCCTAATATTTTTGTGGGCGCGCGGGTGAAAAATAAAGGGAGAAGATATTTAGCTCCGTCCATAATGAATTTAAATTAAAGTCAACAATTAATTTTAATTACATATTTTATAAATTTCACAATTTTTCAATTATACATTTTATCAATTTCTATCAAAATTTACTAAAAAATAGAATTTTAATTCCTATCAAACATGGGCTTTAACACTGTTAAAATAGAGAGATGCAACTCAAATAGAGACTACATCCACCTTAACCCGTGTTTTGTTTGAGTAGCATTAGTGGGTAAAATATCACTTTACGCGGCACGAATATTTCATTGAGCATATCATCTAAGGTGATCTAAAATTGTGTTATAGCATCAATCGTGTGAGATAGCATTATTCAAAAATAAAATATACGACGATTCAAATGATGAGTAAATGGTTGTGGGTTCCCAACCTTTCACATGAGGTGCAATTGAGTCCTGAACCTACCAAACAAAGCAAGTAAATCTGTAAACATTTAGATTTCTTACCATAGTGATCCTTTTGGATGAAAACCGTCCAAACATCCATCAAGATACAAAAAATAATAATCAAAAAACAAAGAACAAGAAAAATATTCATCTCAACAAATTTGTTTAGAAAACGAAAGCCAAATTGAAATCAATGAGAAATTCAAGAATATATGTTCAACAATTAATTTTAATTACATATTTTATAAATTTCACAAATTTTTAACTATATATTTTATAAATTTCACAAATTTTTAACTATATATGTTAATTACTACTACCTCCCTCCCATAATAATAGACTGGCTTCTATTTTTACACAAATTAAGAAAATGTATTTTTTTTCCTAATATACTTTTATATTAAATAATGCTTTAAATATGATTAATTTATATTTGTTGATACAAGGTAAATTAAATATGGGGAAAATCAAAAATATCTATACTTCCAATAAAAAGGTGTTCTATAATTTGAGAATTGAGACATAAAAGATAAAAAAAATCAAGCTTTTTTTTATGGGATGGAGAGAGTATATGCAAATTGTCAAAGGTTGCATGCTATGAGGAAATTTGCATGTAACCATGCATTCACCAATCATGCGAGAGACTTTTTAATTGTGTCCACTATTCATTAATATATTGAACAGTGTTCTAAAAAGCACTTTTAGATGACATCTGGCGCGAGATACAGGTGAAATGTCTCGCCTGGGCAGTAAACGTGAAATTAAGAAGTCAATTGCTAAATTGATAGCTTAAGGCGCCTAACTGTATTAATTCTTTTTTTTTTTTAAAAAGCCTTTTATTTAAATTTTTATTTTATTTTTTAAGGTCTTTTATTTGACTTTATTTTCAAATTTTTAAATGACTTTACCTATACAAAAGTAAAAAATTACTTTATCCGATAAATATTTAAATAGGATTTAAGTCACGATGTTATTTATATTATGTAATTATGATTTTGAAATTTATCTTTTTATTGAAAATTTCAAAAAGTGTGTGTGAATTTTCTACAAATTTGTTAATTATTATTTGTCTAGTTGAAAGTTAAAACTATAAGAAATAATCTAGTTTTTGCATTTAGAAACCTGAAAATTGTATAATTGACTCATTGTAAAAATTATTCAGTAAATATGATATTTTATCATTTTAGATGTTTAATATGTATTGTTTTAATTACTAAATAATTTTTAAAATGATTAAAAATTTAAAATAATATTAAAAAAGAAAACACTTTTTTACATCTAAGCTCGCCAAGTCTCGTAAAGCTCAAACATTAGGCCTGCAAGTCTAATCACGATTTACACTTGTTAGAATATCGTTATTCAACAATATCTCACTTGGAGACTACTGCGTCTTCAGCCTGGAAAATTTTGCTCTCTTTGTTAGCAACTATTGAAGTGGAAATTATTGTATGGATCATCTTTTTCATCTTCACTCTAGAAGTGTTGAATGCAACACGTATTTCTCTATGGTTACTAGTATAGTCAACATTTTAGTTAGATTTTTGGTATTGACCTTCTCAAGTGTCAATACTCCATCCTCCCAAAGTGATAATGGCATTTTGTGTATTTTTGTCCTCGAATGAAATGTTGAATTCTTTTAGAGATGTATAACACTCTAATTGTCACTATGCAAAACATTATTCCCGTGTCTGAAATGTAATTTTGCCAACAAACAATGTAACAAGATCAACTCTTGTCCAGCTTCGATCAATGATATATACTTTTCTATTGTAGTGGATAAAACAAAAATCGTGTGTATTTGATAAACCAAACCGGCTACAATAGTACCAATTGTAGTCAAGTGAAGACATAATTGGTAGTCAAGTGCAGACCGTGACTTTTTGTATTGTGGAGCCAAAAATTAAAATGTAATTTTTTTTATAAAACAAAATATTAATGAAAATATGTAAATACACTACTAAAATTGTAGTCTACACATTTTCATACTTTGCAAGAAAATCAAGGATTAAAATAAAGATTTTGCGGAAAACTGAAATTGAAATTTGCAGACAATAATTCGTTAACTAAACATCCAATTTTTAACACTTTGCAGAAGAACAAACCAAATTATGCCTAAGAGGCCAAATTTCACTAAACTTTGAATTTGCCTAAATCTTGAAATCTAAAAAATCTTCCATCTAAAATACTAATTTCACTAACACCTTCATCTGCCTAATCACATTCAACCCTCAAAATGATACAAAATTAAATATATGGTACATAAATTAAATAACTCACTTACTAATTTCGATCAAATATTATATATGACGAACAAAATCAAACATTAAACCTCTAAAGGTTGCAAGGATCCGACATGTAAACTATGATCTTAGATTTGCAAACTCCATTGTGCTTGCGATTTTTACTTCTCTAAAATGTTCAAAAAGAATTTAGAAACGGTAAAGATTCTTCTATGTTTGAAACCATTTTCTCTCTATTTCTTCGCCACTAAATTTGAAGAATTTCTAAAGTTAAAACTCAATAATTCATTTCACTAACAAACAGATAATCAAATAAATTAACAAAAGGGACACTCATTTAGGTTAAGCAAAAAACTTACACTTGAAAAAAAAAAAATTAACTATGGAATTTTTGAAAAAAAAAACAGTCAAAAATTTTTGTGGGATCGCTTGACCCCACATGAGCCCATGTAGGTCCGCCATGTGGTAGTGCTCCTCGTACTGTCAACCTTGTATGCAAAATCTGCATCTACAAAATCTTGTATAGTTAACTCACCTTTTCTAAAGCACAACACATGTTAAGAGTACCCGCTATTATGTTAATTCCTCTTATTAACTTTCCAATTATGCTTTTTAGGATTTTCCATGCTCACAGCACCCACTGCATGAGTATATCTAATCTCGTGCATATAGACCATGGCATACATCAAACTTCTAATCACTAAGGCATATGGAAGCCTTATAGCTTCTTTCTTCTGCTGTCTTTGGAGACTCATAATTGGAAAGACAAAAATGATTTGCAAATGGCGTGCTATCTGCCTTTCATTATTTATGTTGAACTTTTGCAGAATTTGATTAACGTACTTGGTGTGAGATAGCTGCAAAATGTCTTTTGGTTATCCTTACAAATTTTCATCCCAAGAATTTGTTTAGTTGCACCCAAGTTCTTCATTTCGAATTCTACTAACAAATATTTCTTTACTTTTTGATTTTGTCCATTTCTGAACATGCTACTAACTTGTCATTAACATAAAGTATTAATATATAATTTGTCTCAAACCTTTTGAAGTCGCAAAAAGGGTCAACATTGCACTTGTAGTAGTCATTATTCTACGTAAATCTGTCAAACTTCTTGTACCACTGTCTTCCAACTTGCTTCGAGTAATGTGTTGGTCACATAACTCAAAATGATTGAAAGAAGTAAAGAGAAAACCTATATGCGGAACATGTGAGGAAATTATATGTCATTGAGAAGATAATTAAATTTATTGGAGTTCAATGAAAAAGATGGATTATAATTCAGAGTGATCATGAGCCACATAATTATCACTATAAATAAGAACCATAATTCCAACTGTAGTGGTTTTGTAGGTCAAAAGTAATGCAAATTTCAAAGTTGGGTTGTTGATAAATCAAGACCTTATTTTGGCCCCAAAAAAGTTTTTGTTGGTAGCGGGGACTTGTAACNTTTTGTAGGTCAAAAGTAATGCAAATTTCAAAGTTGGGTTGTTGATAAATCAAGACCTTATTTTGGCCCCAAAAAAGTTTTTGTTGGTAGCGGGGACTTGTAACGTGTTCCTAGCCCAAATTGGGATTTTTATTTTCTAACTTAAAAGTGGGGGACAAATTTGATATTTTCAAGGTACAAATTTCATGATCTATTTTGGGGGCAATGTAACTTTCTCCAAA
>CAIGRN010149753.1:0-10829 GCA_903798345.1 Fraxinus anomala
TGTTACCAAAAATTAACTTTTCTTTGTATTAAAGGCGTAATGATAAAATAACATTTTTTAATAAGAAATAACTGAATATCTATAAATTTAAACTAAATATGAAAATTGTATCGTTAAGTAAATAACATAATTACTAATTAAATAACATATTTTTTAACAAATAAAACTAACTAATAAATTGAAGATTAAAAAAACTTAATGTTTTTATTTATTCGAATTCTCTGGGAGCCCGCACCACCATCCCGCCACAGTTCCAATCGATCCGAACTAACCTGTAAAGTTATTGGAGTGAGTATTTAAAAATACCCAATAAGACACGTGCAGTTTTCATAGATAATTATAACAATAAAATAGACACTTCATATCACATTTCTTATGGAGAATATCGATGACCAAATGACACACCTATCAGTATTATTTTGAGTTCCCGAAAAATTTCACATTTTGTTATAAAGAATTCAATAGATTTCATATTTCGTTTGGTCGAACCCAAAGGTCCACTGACAATTCTTGCACAAATTATTGAATATAAAAACATACGAAAACAAACCACTTGCACAAAGTATCTTACCTTGATTTTGAAAGGTTGCAAAGAATAAAATCTTGCACGTAAAAGTTCTCATGTTATTTTTCTACTCTCTCTCTATCGTGGCTCTCTTTATTTTTTGTGGTGAAATAATGAGAATTCTTACAGTATTTATAGTTGAATTCTCAATTGAGTTTACATGTAACTAGAATTGAAAAGGCGTAATATAAAGATTTTGGATAAGAATTGATTTCAAATAATAGAATAATGATTACTATTAAACTTTATCAAATCACAAAAAGATTATCATTATCAAAATCAACATTTATCATCTCATACATATGGTTACCATAAAAATTAAATTCATAAACCAAGTTTAATTATTTGCCAATTGTATAATTAATTTTTGCATTTTAAAAATAGGACACGTGGTAAAATTTGGAGTCTAGTCTCATTTGACTTGGAATATACTGTTAGAATTTAAGTAGAGTAGTAGAATTTTTAATTAGAATAGAATTAGAATTAGAATTTATCTTTATCAAAACAACTAATAATTCCAACTTTTGTCATCTATACACGCACGTTTATAAATTATTTAAAATTCTATGTATCCATGTTTTCTTTCAGTTGGGTCTAACTTAATATGTTCTTATCCAAAATATTTTTTTCTCGAGTCAAAGACTTCTAATTAATTACGAGTTACAAAAAGAGTCTAATATCGATATACTAAATCTCGCTCTATCAATATGTCAAAATAAAATTGATTTTAAAATCTATTTCATTTTAGTCCTTATTTTTTCAAAATATTAAAAATATAGCATTAAAATAGATAAAATTTTATTCTAAAATTTTTGGAGAGTTAAAATCTCCCTTCCTTAAAAAAATTTCGTTTTCGAAATTACTTGCATTCGATTCATCTGTTGCCCCATCTTGAGTTAAAGTAAAAATCCTGGTCTTTCATTTCTTTTGTAGCTCATTATCTTTCTTCAAGGGGGCTTCCTTGCAGTTTTAATAGTATGACCTATATTACCGCATCGATTGCATACATTACTTCCAAATAAAATTCAACCCGATGTGTCTTCTTGCACTTTGGACAGGGATAAACAACTTATCCAAATCTTGTCCCAAAATTTTAATTTTCTTGTTCTGTCCATCTCCTTTTTCTTCATTGGACCCATACCATTTTTCTCTTTCCTAAAAGCTCAACACCTTGATGAAAATTTTGGTCAATCTCTATCCTATTTGAAATTGTCCAGGCAATTTGTAAAACATGACTATAGGTAGTGAATTGGTGGGATGCTATTATTCTACCGATCTCCGGACGCAATCCTAGTTTCAACCTCCTTGTATTCTTTGTCTCCGTGTCCACTAGGTGTTGTGCGTACCTAGAGAGTTGTTCGAAGTTTCTCTCATATTCCTCAAACTTCATCTTTCCCAGAGCTTTATCTTTCCCAGTTTAAGTTGAAGAAACCCAGTCTCTTTTCAACCTCTTAGAGCTTTTGGAAAGTATTTTCCAATCACTTCATCCTTGAATTACGTCCAATCAAAGCACATTATTTTGCTTCTATTCTAGTGCGCGATGCTGACTCTCACCAGTGGCCTGCTGCATCAACCAACATGAATTCTGCACATAATACTTTCAGTGCATGAAAGATGTTTGAAGATTCGCTCAATTCTTCTTATCCACTCTTCAGCTGTCATCGGGTCTGCCTTGCCATCGAAGGTTGGGGATAAATAGCGACGAAACTGTTCAACAATTGAGTTGGTATTGTTAGTGTTTGCATTATGGAGACCAACCTGTGCTTGTTGTCTACCTAGATCTTGTACATCCTTCAACAAATCCCTGACGTAGTTTAGTTTTGTTGTTGTCTCGCCATTTTCTTAATACAAATAAATTTTAATTTAGGAATATTGGATAAAAAGAATAATAATAACAATAATCTTTATAATGGTGAAAAACCTTAAAATTTCCAAATCTTTACATATAATGTTTTGTTTCCCAAAAATAAGCTTTTTCCTAAATAAGTAAATAACATCTATTTCTAGTCTTTATGAGTCCTAAAAATCTTCTTTGGTGGAGTATCATCATCCAAAGTATTGCATGACTCGGGCTCAGAATCCGTAACCAAATCAATGAAGTTTTGTAGCTCGAATTCTTGCTCAAGATCGTCCACTAGCTCCAGTTCGACTAGGTCCTCATAGGCTCTTCCTTTGGGTCTTCATGAGGCTCCTACTCTAGCTCTGGTTCTGGCCATGGCTCAGGCTCAGGCTCAGGCTCAGGCTCTTGTTGTTCGTGGTTCCATAAGATTATGATATCCTCACGGTATCCTTTAAAGTCAATCATATCCCAATCTTCTTGCAAATATAGCCCATAATCCATATCTCTCATGAAGTAAGCCACATCTCTCTATTAAGGCCACATAGTGCTTATAAGATGATATATCGAGAGGATTGTCCCTCCTTACATCCAAGCGTTTTCACTTGCTCCCACTTAAAAAAGGAAATTTTCAACATGTTCAACAAAGGTTGCTCCCATCTAACTTCATAATTTATGTAGTTCTCGATAGCAATTTGAGCACATTGTAGGCATGTTAGGCTATTCCCAGTCATCCTAGTTGTTTTCCAAGTCCTAATCATGTGACAAGTATAACTTCAATTATGCATAACTTTTTAGTGACAGTTTATTTCATTCAATGCTCTCATAAACAATATTAAAAAAAATAATTCAACTAATAAGTCACGCAAGGTAAACATACTTATACGTTTCATAACATGAAGCATTTCATAACATGAAGCAAAATGGCTCATGATCATGCTAGAAAAAAATATTTCATTTCATACTTGGGATCAATTGGAGAGTGATCGAATACTGAGCGGCATGTACCAATGATTCTTTATAACATTGTATGTTTAAAATTTTAAAAATTTTACACTATCCTTAAACTCCTAAAGTTCAAAAAAAAAAAAGACATTCTTCTTTTTTTAGAAATCTTCCAACATTGGATTTTTTTTGAAATAGAAGTTTCTAGAAAATAGAATATTCTTAAATTTGGAAATGTTTGAATTATTATTTTTCATCTTGTTAATTTGAATAATGCGCAATCAAAAGGCTTCCAGATGAGGAGATAAGCAGACCGCTTAAATCCTAAACTCTTCTTAGACAATTTAGTTCTTTTTTACAAAACCTTTCAATTTTGCGAATACGCAAATCAAGAAAACTCAAACACTAAATGAAACTCAAGATCTCTTAAAATATGAATTTTCTAATTGGTAAATTTTAAAATATCACCCGAAAGCTAGAACTAAATACACAAACATGTACAATCATAATTTGAAGTCAAGTTTAAAATTATTATTTAATTATTTAAAATAATCATTAATATCAATCATTTAACAAAAGAAAAGAAAAGAAAAGAAAATATATATATTTTAATAACAGTTATGTCACTATTCACGTGAACAGTGACACTCACTATTCGACACTGTTCACGTGAACAATATACATTTTTTTAATGAATCTATAGGAACTTAAACCTTTGCTCTGATACCAAATCGTAACATCCCAATTCTCATAAACCTTGAAGTGTTATGCAAAATTCACTTTTCTTTGTATTAAAGGTGGAACAATGAAATAATATTTTTTAATAAAAAATAATTGAAATATCATAAATTTAAACTAAACATGAAAATTGTATCTTTAAAAAAATAACATAATCACTAATTAAACAACATGTCATTGAACAAATAAAAGTAACTAATAAATTGATAATAAAAAAAGGTAATGTTTTTATTTATTTGAATCCTCGGCAGCTCGCATCACCATCCGATCACAGTTCCAATCGACCCGAACTAAACTATAAAGTTATTTTAAGAGTGAAATTTTAAAATACCCAATAACATACGTGCAATTTCCAAGATAATTATATAACAATAAAATAGACACTTCATACCATATTTCTTATGGAGTATCAATGAATAAGTGACACATCCATCAATAGTATTTTGAATTCTTGAAGGATTTCACATTTCATTATAAAGAACTCCAATAAAGTTTACATTTCGTTAGGTCGAATCCGAATGTCCACTAGCAATTCATGCAAAAACATACGAAAACAGACCACTTGCACAAAGTATTTTACCTTGATTTTGAAATGTTAAAAAGAATAAAATCTTGTACGTAAAATTTCTCCTATTATTTTTCTATACTTTTTCCTCTCCTTCTCTCTCTACCATGACTCTCTTTATTTTCTATGGTGAAATAATGAGAATTTATATATAAATTACTGAATATAAAAACATACGAAAATAGACCACTTGCACAAAGTATTTTACCTTGATTTTGAAAGGTTGAAAAGAATAAATCTTGCACGTAAAAGTTCTCCTATTATTTTTTTATACTTTTTCCTCTCATCTCTCTCTACCGTGACTCTCTTTATTTTCTGTGGTGAAATAATGAGAATTCTTAAAGTATTTATAATTAAAATTCTCAGTTGAGTTTGTACGCAATTAGAATAGAAAAACAGTGTGTGGAGGAATTTGGATAAGAATTAATTTCATATAATAGAATTATGATTACTATTAAACTTTATCAAATCACAAAAAGATTATCATTATTAAAATCAACATTTATCATCTCACACGTGTAGCTACCATAAAAATTCGAATCATAAACCAAGTTTAATTAATTGCCAATTGTCTAATTAAATTTTTCATTTTTAAAATAGGACACGTGGTAAAATTTGGAATCTAGTCTCATTTGATTTGGAATACACCGTTAGAATTGAAGTAGAGTAGTAGAATTTTTAATTAGAATATAATTAGAATTTATCTTTATCAAAACAACTAATGATTCCAACTTATGTCATTTATACACACACGTTGCAGGAAGAAGATAAATTGAATTGGGTTATAAATGATTTAGAATTCTATTTATCCTTGTTTTCTTTCAATTGGGTCTAAATTAATTTATTCTTATCCAAAACAGCTTTTTTCGAGTCGAAAACTTCTAATGAATTATGAGCTACAAAAGGGTCCAATATTAATAGAGTAAATCTCGCTCTATCAATATCTAATTATTTGGTCAAAATAAAATTGATTTTAAAGTCTATTTCATTTTAGTCCTTATTTTTTTTACAAAATATTAAAAATTTAGCATACAAGACAAATAAAATTTTATTTTTAAATTTTCGGGGCGTTACGATGCTAGAGCTGATTTTCCAATAATAGTTAATTATATCTCTCGAGCGAAATTAATCCTAATTGATTGGTTTAATCTACTATATCTTTATGTCGATTCAAACCAAACAACCGCATTAAATATTTGTGAAAATTGCTCAATGGGTCACCTAGGGTTAGTGGTATATCTCTATCTCCTACAAAAATCTAGGGTTTCTACTATTTGGTCTAAAATGCACAATATTCTCTAAAACGATGTAAAAATCACTAAACATAATCATTCATTTGCCACATAAATAAAAAATGCAAGATATAAAATAGTATATATACATGGAAATAAGTATTTTAACATTAAACGCAAATATTAAAATTAATTAAAGATATGTCAAACTTCAACCATAAATCCCAACACAAAGAACTAGCTCATTTTATATAGATGATAAAAAGGGGTAACATCAATGCATTACAAGTTGGAGAACATAGGGGATAAAAATAAAAAATAAAATGTAGAAAATTTCCATTGATTGGATTCTTGAATAGAAGAGTGGCTTGGTCTTGATGTTTCTCCAAAACCCATACACTTTTCTTTGATTTTTCTCCCTTTCTTGTGCCCTTGTTCTTCCCCCCTTTTCTCCCAAAAGTGTTCTAATATGAGCGTTTCCCCAAAAATGACCAAAAATAGTATTTAAATGGCAAAAAATTGCCTCAGGTGAAATTGCAAAAGAAGTCCCAAGATTTACGCAAAACATGCAAAATTGCCCAGCCAGAAGGAAGGATGTGCGCCGTGAGACCGTGAGACCATTTTGGTCTCAGTAAATCAAATAGTCTTCCCGCTTGCGGGGGCGTTGTTAATTTCTTTTGTCCAACTTAGTCCTCTATATAATTGCACACCATGCCCCTCAACTTTGATCTTGTACAATATGGTCCTCAAATTTTGACTTTCATTTCAATCACGCTCTTAATAATTTGCATTCAAAGTCCTCCAACTTTCCAACTTGTGCACTTTGGTTCCCAACTTCATTTTTGCACACTTTTGATGCATTTTCTCTTCTTTTTGCCATATTTTCTTTCCATATGGCCTACAAAATCCAAAATTACTCAATTGTGAGTCAATATCCGCTCTTTTAATCAATAATAAGCATATTTAGGTATTACATAAGTGTACAAAAACACACTTATCAAATACCCCATAAACTTAAGTTCTTGCTCGTCCTGAGCAAAATTATCTAAAACACAATCATGCACACTTGATAATGATCAACACATTAGATAACTTGCCAAAAATTTCAATGTGTAAAATTGTATAAACAATTCATAAATATTCTCCAAATAATGTGAGCAAAAATAATTTAAACTTATCCAATATTTGATCGGTGTGTGTGCGCAACGTCACTTTCAATCATCATCTAAATTAGGAAAAAAATTTCAAGACGGAAAAATTTCAAATTGGCTCCAACCCGACCCTTAGTGCTCAAATATTTCCTTTCCCGCTCATGAGATTTACACTCCTCAAATGATTATTCATTATCTTTCCCTTGGTGTAAATCTAAAGGTTGTTCTTAATTCACTCATTTCTTTTTTTTGGCTCAAGTTCGGTTGGGTCTAACCAAAAATATTAATCTCTAATCCTGTGATGATTCTTTACTAGATAAGTGCTTCGACATTTTAGCTTATACTAAGTAATTCAAGCACACTAGTTATCAAAGCCCAAATATCTAATACAGTTGCACCAAATCAAATTTGTCTCAATTAAGGCTCATAATTGATCTCACACCCTTAAGCTTTCTTTTTTACCCTTGTAGCGAGTTTTATATCGATAGCTCCCCGATTGTTTAGACCAAAGGGTATCGGGTTTCAAAATACCCCAACGAACTTAATAACTCAAGTCAAAAAAGGTTATGAAGTAAGGCCTAAGATTCAATAAGTGCAAAATCATTCTTTTAAGCACACCAAAACTAATGTGGCTTAGATACCTAGCATATTGTCATTACCTAGCTTGTACGTAGTTAAAGACACTCCACACGAATATCTTCAACATGCATGGAATCAACATACTTTAAGATAATATCCTTCACCGGTTCGACCACCTTTAAACTTATCTCACAATGTGGTTGAGTGAAAAAGAAGTGAATATAGGATTTATAGAAACTTAAACATAATTCACAGCCTAGTTCTTACCAATTCAAAGTCTCTCCATAAATCAAAAAATTTCCATATCTAGTTAATAATTAATCGTGAATATTGTGCTCAAAGTAACTTGAAATCTCACATGGACAAACAAAATTTTGTAAACAATTAGGCACAAGTAGCATATTTGGTTGTGCATAGCTCATGAATTAACAACAATTTCAAACATCAAACAATCTTTTTTTTTTTTTTGCCTTATTCCGTTTTCATTTGGGTTTATGACCTACAAAAGTCAAAATTACTCAATTATGAGTCGTTATTCTCTATTTTCATAAATAATAAGCATATTTAGTTATTAAATATGTGTGCAAAAGTACATTTATCATAATTATTGAGCACACAGCCTTCGATCAAATGATCAATATTTCCATTTTGGTCAGCAAAAAAATCAGATACATCCAGTAAGTTACATCAATTGGACCATCATAATCAACAAAAGTTGTCTCCATTTTTCCTTTCCATTGATTGATATTTGGTAGAGATCCATAACATGTTTTGTCGTACGACAAGTATTTGTCTAATGTTCTTTCATTTTACATCTAAAATAACTTTCTTCGTGCTCTTTTTTGGATATGCTACTTTCGTTTGCTTTGTTATTTTTGAAACTGTTACATTGTTACTAATAGTTTTATTGATTATTATGTCCACGGTTTCTCCTACATCTCTATCTACGTCCAAATCCGCGTCCTTGTCTTGATATTACATTTTCTTAAGGCAATGCAATACCATTTGCTTCAGGAATGTTTTAGAACCAGTTGGATGTAACCCATGATTTTTCATCAGCTATTCATTATTTTGTTCAGCTACAAACATGCAAAATATAGTTTTGAGTACTTTTTGAAACCACGCTCATGATATTGCTGCTCTAAGAGAACATTCGAGGCATGAAAGGTGGAAAAAGTTTTCTTCAACTTATTTTCATCTGCAATTTTTCTCTACACAAAATTAATTTTGAACAAATTCCAAATAGTTCAGAATTGTACTCACTAACAATTTTAAAATCTTGCAAGTTAAGATAAATTGATTCATAGCAGGCCTTGGAAAGGACTACAATTTTTTGGGGCCGAATTTTTCAATCAATTTTTCCTAAAGAACTTGTGGATCCTTCACTATGAGGTATTCAATTCCCAATCTATCATGAAGATGGTGACGAAGGAAGATAAGTGTTTTTGCATAATTTTACAGAGATTCTTGGTTTTATTTTTTTCTTGTCTCTCTCATGCCCTTTGAAATAAGGTAAACCTTAGCACTGATGACTCATGACACAATTTTTTCTACATATGTCGAGTGCAATAAATTCAAGTTTTATGATGTTTGCCATTTGAATAACTATATAATCAAGCAAAAGAAAAAATAATTAATTTCCAAGAATATGATTAAACATTGTATAATCACATAACGACTAATCAAGTAGTCAATGTCAGCATGATATGAGTTATTTGTTTTCCTTTAGGGATAAAAATTAATTTTAAATGATATATTCTTTGAAACATGCGCTTCTTTAGGAGCACATTGTATTTTACTATTACTTCTTTAAGAGCAATATGTCAATATTTCAAAAGAATATTGAAAATTATAATATTATGCTCTTATAGAGTAATAACAAATCATTATTTAAAATAATAAATTGCATAAGAATAATAGTGTGCTACTTCAGAAACTAGCTTCTGCTACCAAGACCAAGGCAGCCACCAGCAAAATCACTAAGGAGAAACAACCTATTAAATTCAAGTTGGTTGCAAAGTCTTAGGCGGCTACACAAGCGAAGTCGAAGCCAGTCCCCAAAAGGAAGGATACAAAGAAGCCCAAAGCAGTAAAGAATCAACCTGCCTGTGAAGTCTTCGGTGAAGAAAACAGCCCTGCAAAGAAGGGAAAAGCTCCACAACAATGTTGGCGGTAATCACCACTGTTCTTTTTCCTCCGACCACCTTAATCTTAGCCACGCGTACCCCGTTACTCCCACAATTAATAGATATGTACATATGTATATATTGCAATACCCACAACACAGTTTCAATACTCAAACCTTCATTTTCGGACTATCTTTGCACGGGAACAATCTACGCAGTCCGGGTAAAAGAAAATTATTAAGCAGTGAAAAAGAAATCTCGATTTTTTATCTTCGAGGTGAATATCTATAGATCTTGTTTATGTTTTTTAGCTTCATTTTATAGTTTTAATTTTCTGTGATTTAGTTATCAATTTTCCAAATTTGATTCAGCTGTTTGGCGACCTCATGCTCTCCTTCTCCCTCCTTAAAGATCTTTTTATATGTACTTCTTGGTGGACGTCTTTAAAATGTTCATTTTTTTCTCAAATTGCTGCATACATGTAGGTGTCATTTTTTGGATTTTCTCACTTTCAATTTCGAAATTTGATGATGTTTTATAGATTCTATTCCATTTGATTTGATTTTGGGAAATAAACCCTAATCCTAGGGAGAGATAGAGAGAAGTTAAGAAAAGAAGTGGCAATGTGGTAATTTTATGATTTGGGGTTTAAAATTTTTAGGAAGCTACTTATATAAAAGGGAAGATTTTAGACACCAATGAGTGAACTTTTAAGGTGGGAGTAGGTGAAGAAGATGAAGTGGGGTGTGGTGTGGTGAAATAATGTTTTAAAGTTTGAGATTGTGGTTGGCATATATAAAAAAATTAGGTATAATTTACAAAAATAAAATAAAAAGTTCGGGACTACAATTATAATTATTCCATTTTAATTTTGACATTTTCTGTTGTTTTTAACAGTAAACTAATGGAATTGAATGGTAGGGGGTTAAGACAAAATGTTTCAAACATGGACCTTTTTAGCTATCTCCAATGTGTAGGTGATATATCACACATCATCAAGTATGTAGGAGATTTTCTGCTATTATGCCTAAAAAAATAAGAGCGTAATAATTAATCGAACGATAAACAAGAAGCAAAAAAAAAAAAAAAAA
>CAIGRN010149778.1:0-15939 GCA_903798345.1 Fraxinus anomala
TGGAGATATGTGGTGTCCATGGTCCTTACATCCTAGAATAGCTTTGGCATATTTGCAGTGAACATTAAGGCTCAGACTACTTCAAGGATGTGTCTATTTTCCCGTTCGACAATTCCATTTTGTTTGGGAGTATCGACATACGAGCTTTGATGAACTATCCCATTTTTTTGTAAGTAGTCTCGCAAAGTGGTATTGAAATATTTTATACCATTATCTGTGTGCAGAATTTGAATTTGTGTTTGGAATTGTATTCGAATCATCAAATGAAAGTTGATAAATCATAGCATACATATGTTTTTTCTTTTAATAGATAAACCTAACAAACTCGAATATGATCGTTAATAAATGTAACGAACCATTTTGTGCAAGTACGATTCGGAGTTCATGAATGTCCCCATAAGTCACTGTGAATCATAATGAATGGTTTGTTTGTATGTGGATTTCAAAAAATTTGTGCATTGATGTTTTGCGAGTTCGTAGATTTCACATTGATGATCAAAGGTTGCTTTATTTGAAAACAGAGAAGGAAATACACGTCTCAGGTATTGAAAATTAGGATGACCCATTCTATAATACCATAATAAAATTTAACTATTCATAGGAACAAATGTAGAATCACAAATTGCAGTTTGACAGCTTCTTCAAGTAGTAGAGTCCCTCTCATTCTTTAGCATCGTCAATTGTCTTCTCTGATGAGAGGTCTTGAAAAACACAGTAAGATGAAATAAATTTAGCAGAGCAATTTGAAGGGTTAAATTCATAAATGGCCATCCAACTTTATACTTAGCGTCATTATGGTCACTCAATTTGATTTTATTTCACATTGGCAACCCAACTTTATACTTAATATCAATATAATCACTCAATTTGATTTTGTTCATCATAACAACCCAATTTCATATAATGTTTCATCATAGCAACCCAATTTCATATAACGTTTCATCATGACCACCCAATTTCATATAACATTTCACCATGGGCGTCAATTTCTTTTCACAATTTTCACTAATTTTAAAAATGGTAAAACGGTAACTTTGTATTTTATATATATATATTAAACGTTTATTTTAAAATAAGTTTTCATTTTATTTTAAAAAAGTTTTTTTAAGGAAAGTTTTTTTTAAAAAATAACTTTTTATTTTTCTAAGTAACTTTTTCTTTTTAAAAAAAAGGTTTTATTTTATCTTAAAAACTTTTAAATAAGTTTTTATTTTATTTTATTAAGTAACATTTTTTAAAAAATTAAGTTTTTATTTTATTTTTTAAGTAACATTTTTAAAATAAGTTTTTATTTTGTTTAGTTTTTTTTTAAAAAAATAAGTTTTATTTTTATTTTTTACAAAAATGTTATATATATAATGCAAAGTTACCATTTTACCTCTTTTAAACTAGGTGAAAAGAAGTTTGATGGTCATGATGAAATAAAGTCAAATTTGGTGACTATGATGACACTAAGTATAAATTTTGGGGTCATGGTGAAACAAAATAAAATTGGGTAGCCATAGTGACACCAGTTATAAAGTTGGGTGACCATTGATAAATTTAATCCCAATTTGAATGTTCAGTCAATTAACTAATAGATAATAGATTGCACAATAAATTTGGAACATGAAGAACATATTCGAGAGTTATGGATTCAGAGATTTGAATATTCTCTTTTCCAGCAACAAGTGAATGTGAGCCATCTGCAATTTTTAGCGTCCCTAGTACAAGTTAAGTATGAGGAGAAAAGGTAATAGGAGTCTGTCATGTGATCGAAAGCACCTGAGTTAATAATCCAAGGAGTTTTATATTTTGAGGTTGTATTTAAAGCTCTTAAAAAATACCCTTTGTGGGCTAATGAACTTGATAGGTCATTTGTAGACGAGTGACTAGATGTTTGGAGACTCGATAAAATTGATAGAGTTGCTCCATTTGTTTGGGATTAAATGTGCCGCTTGAATATTTTAGTTCCTTGGACCTTTTAATTGGATCAGTAGAGATTTGGCAGCCACAACTTCTCATGTTTTGTTTTAGTTTCCAATCAGCTGGTTTCCCATGTATTACCCAACATATGCCTTTCTTGTGTCCTAGCCTCCGACTGTGTTCGCACCAAGGTCATTTATTTTGATATTTTGGGCCTGACTCATTTGATGACCCTTTTGATATAAGGGCTAAAATCATAGCAGTTCTATTATTTTTTTGTAATTTCAGCAAACCCACTTCCTTAAGAAAATGTGGCTGATAAATCACTAGGCCCAACTCCTTTTGATAAACCCAATTCAGCTGGCCCAAATCCTTTAGAAAATAGGTTGACATTTCAACTCTAGAAGCTATCGTCGACGTCGCCCCCTTCAACATAGTGTTCCACTGGCTTTCTTCTCTTCTTACTTCAAAAAATACTTCACGCACTGAAGGCAGAGGCCGCCGGCCAAGTATTCGCCATCTGACGTCATCCAGATCGTGATTAAGTCCGGCAAAAAACTCATATTCTCTCATTTCCAAGCCTTTTCTTATTTTAACGCTGTCATCGGGGCATTCCCACTCTTCTTTGAAGCTTAAATCGAGTTCCTGTCGTAGGGATGTCATCTCCATGTAATACTTTGTGACTTCCCTTTCTCCCTACTTTGTTTGCCACAAACGAGTTTTAATTTCAAAAATATGCGATGAATCTTTAGTCTGAATACATCTCATTCACAGCATCCTAGATGTTTTATGCCATCAACAGGAAAACATAGGTTTTACCTATGGTGGGCTTCATTGAATATACGAGCCAATCAGTGACCGTGGAGTTTTCAAAGTTCCATTTTTTAAGGGGGCAACATCCGTAGGTTTTTTCATATCACCGGTAAGGTATCTAAATTTTTCTTTTCCGTCGATGACTAGATTTATTGACTGGTGTAAGGCCCCAAATCTCAGAAACTAAAGGATCGATGGTTTGTACATAACAAAAGAAAGTGCAGAATCATAAAGAACACTGAACACAAGATTTTTCACCTCGTAGGATCCGGATGTTCAGTCACAAAGACCTAATCACCCGTTAAGCATCCACAAAGGATATAACTTTAGATCCACTATGTATCAACCAAGAATATTACAAATGTTCGAAGAAACCTTTGGTTTCTTTATATTGATATTCCCTCAACAACAACAACACACTATAATAACCAAAACCAGCCCTTAATCTATACACCCTTATACAGACTTCTCAAGGAATGGATTTATCAGAACACACAGCACAATTATATTGACAAAAGCAGAATAAACCTTAATCTACACTCAGAGAAAATGGAGCTCAGAGAGAGACGAAGAGAGCACGGAATAATCTCGAATGCCAGAAGACCAAAGGCCAAGTCAACAAATAATATGAACAGTTACAATCCAATGGCAGAAAGTTAGCTACGTGTGAGGCTGATAACAATCATCAAATGAGGCCAGAGCCCGAAATCACTTAAGGTCCAAACCAACAGACAATAGCTTAGCCCAATAGTATAGTGAGGCAGCCCAGTATAATTAACAATTTCCACCTTGCAGAACTATACTGTGGCTTTTAATGGATTCAGAAAATGCTATACTTACTTTGCTTCATTTGCTTAAAAAACCTGCAAAAGAAAAAACAAAAATTAGTCCAACTCTATTCAAATATCATTGCTTGAAGTTCTAATTATCACATCAAGTCATATTCAAAATCTTCAAGCAATTTCTAAATTTATTTAAAGGTAATACCTTTGTCCCCAAATTTGAAGGATTATGTTCTGTTGGAATCTTTACTAAGCTGATCAAACCCTTTTCAACCATGTTTCTTACAAAATGAAACTTAATATCTATGTGTTTTGTTCTATCATGATAAATAAGATTTTTACTAAGATGAATGATACTTTGGTTATCAATATATATATCAACATAATCATCAACAAAATCAATTTCACTTAACAAACCAATTAGCCACATACTTTCTTTCACAGCATCACATGCAGCAATATATTCAGTTTCAGTTGAGGATAAAGCAACTAACTTTTGTAATTGTGACTTCTAACTAATGCAACCATCACACAAAGTGAAAATATATGAAGATGTGGATCTTCTTTTATCTAAATCACTAGCAATGTCAGAATCAGTGTAACCTTTTAATTTTATTCCTTAAATACTCTTTTTAAATTTTAAACCCAAATCAGATGAACCTTTTAAATATCTTAACATCCACTTTACAGCCAGCCAGTGAGTTTCACCTAGATTGACCATAAATCTGCTTAAGACACTGATGCCATAAGCCAATTCAGGTATGGTGCAGACCATTAAATACATAATTGAGCCTATAGTGTTAGCATAATGAACATTTTTCATTCTACAAAATTCACCTTCAGTTTTAGGTGATTGTTCACTAATCAATTTAAAATGATTAGCAATAGGTAAAGTAACAGGTTTACACTCAAGCATAGAAAATTTTTCAATTATTTTCTTCACATAAGAATATTGTTTCAATAACAAAATGCAATTATTTCTATCCCTAGTTATTTCCATTCCAAGTATTCTTTTGGCTTCACCCAAATCTTTCATTTCAAATTCAGATTCCAACTTGGATTTAACAAAATCAATTTTAGATCTATCATGACATGCAAACAACATATCATCCACATATAAGAGCAAATAAATGGATTCAGGTCCACTCGACCCTTTGAAGAAGAAACAGGGATCATACTTGCTTTTTACAAAACCCAATTTCCGAACATATGTATAAATTTGATGTACCACTGCATTGGGCTTGTTTCAGCCCATACAAATATTTTTTTAGCAAACAAATCTTTTTAGTTTTGAATTTTTCCTCAAATCCCAATGGCTGATTCATGTATATAGTTTCATTCAAATCACCATTCAGAAAAGTTGTTTTAACATCAAGCTGATCCAATTCCTAATTAAATTGAGCAGTAAGAGCTAACAGAATTCTGATAGCAGTATATTTAGCCACATGTGAGAAAATCTCATTATAGTCAACTCCTTCTTTTTGAGTAAATCCCTTAATAACTAATCTAGCTTTATACCTCTTATTTTCAGAATCAGAATCCCCTTGTTTTATCTTATAAATCCACTTGCAATCAACTACCTTTTGATTTTCAGGTCTATCAACTAGAATCCAAGTTTTATTTTTGATAAGATAATCCATTTCTTCATTTATAGCCTCTTTCCAAAATTTAGAATCGAAATAGTTAACAACATCATCAAAAGAGACAGGTTCAGAGTTCACAAAGTCAAGAGCAGAAAATAATGTAACAAAATCATCATTGTTGAATCTACTTGAAGGTCTTATTTCTCTCCTTTCTCTATCTCTGGTTAACTGGTAATTAGTAAGAGCAGATTCAGAGGATTCAAGATCAGATTTAGATTCAGTTAGATCAGGATGAAGGTCAGATTGAGTAGGCCCCACCTCAATAAAATCATCTTGAATAACAACCATTTCATATTCACTTTCCAGAATAGTTTCCTTAACAGATGAAGATTCAGAAGCTTTTTGATTTGATAATTCATAACAAGGCATGTCATCTTCAACTTTAAAACCATTTTGGCACTTGACCAAGAGTCTGTACCCTTTAACATCTTTCCCATATCCCAGAAAAACACATATTAGGGATCTAGGTTCAAGCTTACCTTCACTTTGATGTGAGTGAGCAGTGCAGCCAAAGACTTTTAATCTGCTATAATCATGTATTTTACCAGACCACAGTTTGTCATTCAATTGACCCAAAGAAATAAAATTTCTTTTAAGCACAGGAATATATATGCAGTTAACAAGTTCAAGAATGTAGTTGTTCATTAACAGCTTTATCTTTCCAATTCCCTTTATTAGATAACTCATGTCATTTTCCATTTGAATTTATCCTTCACTAAGTTCAATAAATTCAGAAAAGTATTATTTATTGGGACACATATGGAAAGTACATCCAAAATCAAGAACCCATTCTTTTGGATCTCTTTTAGTGGTATTTACAAGGACAACACCTTGAATGCAAGTTCATTCTTGCAGGCCAATGCTGCAGAACCTTCTTGATTATTCTTATATTTCATATCAAAGATTTTCTTAAAACAATCTTTGATTAAATGCCTGCTTTACCACAGTAATAACATTTCCTGATCTGATTCTTGGATTTCACGTGATCTTTATTCTTTTCTTTAAATCTGAAATTCTGAGATTTAGCTTTCTTATGAGGATTGAACTTAAATGTGGGTTGTTTCTTATTAGGATTCCATTTCTCCTTTATGTACAACCCTTTCCCATACTTAGGATCTTTAGATTCGATTTTCCGCTCAAGTTCTTTATTTCTTAAGGTTGAAGTAACAACATCAACTGTAAGATCCTGCCCCCCATATTCTAAAGCAGTTCTGATGTCTTTGTATTTATCACTAAAAGAGTTTAAAAGTGCAACAACTTTTTGATCATCAGAAAGTTCCTTATCACAGTTTTCTATATCCTAAATTAATTTTATGAATCTGTCAAGGTTATCTTCCAAATCAGATGAGAGGTCAAATCTAAAATTGTAGAACAACCTCAAGAGATAACATTTATTAGGCATAGCTTAGTCAGATAAAGTGATTCCAATTTAGTCCATAAGGCTTGTGCAGAGGTAGTTTCACTAACCTTCTTAATCACATTATCAGATAGATGCAAGAAAATTGAACTCTATGCAGTATCATCTAATTCCTACCTTCTATAGGCACTAGTCTCTACAGCCCATTGACTATTAAGGGCTGTAACACACCTCTGTTGAAGTAACAGAGCCCTCATCTTCTGGCGCCAGAGACTGAAGTCTCCAGTACCATTACATGTCTCAAGTTCAAACTTATGTGTAGGGACATGATGACAGATAATATTCACAATTGTAATTATACAACACACAGAGTATAATGATTCAGGTAGCTTGCACAATTGATCAAGATAAGTGAACAGCAGAGATAGCAAGATAATAACAAGTATATGTACTTATCAATGTAATTTACAAATCAAACAACCACAATTTAGAAAACGGTATAGTTACAGTTTTGAAAAAGGTTTAAGGGGTGGCAACCCTTTGAACCCACTACTCCTTCAGATTCCCAGACCCTCGCAAGAGGTCTTGGACAAAGGAAAGTAATGGATAATTGCTTACCTTAATAACCAAATTCAAAAAATTGAACAATGCTTTGAGAAATTAAAGAAGGGGTTTAAAGAAGAATACCAGATTCTGAAACCTTAATGTTTCAGAGTGAAGAAAGCAATGAAAGAATACAAGAATCGCTCCAATAGATCCAAATTGAATGCAGGATTGCAACGAGTTACCAAGACTCAGTGGAACTCAGTAGTGAGTCACAGACTCAACCAAGAATCAGAATGAGTTAATCCAACTCGCTAGACTCAGCACGAGTCAAGAAATAGAATAACTAAGACTCAGTACAAACACAAGATTAACAAGAAATTACAACGAGTTAGGGTGAGTGAAGAAGAAAAACGTTGTCTTTTTTTCCTTTCACACAAAGAACCACTCGACTGCCCAAGAACCCAGATCTACTTCAAGAAACCTAGAAAACCAAGAACCCTAAACCAGAGACAGAGCTCTGATACCACTTGTAAGGCCCTAAATCTCAAAAACTAAATGATCGATGGTTTGTACATAACAAAAGAAACTGCAAAATCAAAAAGAACAGTGAACACAAGATTTTTCACCTCGTAGGGTCCGGTTGTTCAGTCACAAAGACCTAATCACCCGTTGAGCATCCACAAAGGATATAGCTCTAGATCCACTAAGTATCAACCAAGAATATTATGTTCAAATAAACCTTTGGTTTCTTCGTATTGATATCGCCTCAACAACAACAACACACTGTAATTACCAGAACCAACCCTTAATCTATACACCCTTATACAGACTTCTCAAGGAATGGATTTATCAGAACACACGACACGATTACAGTGACAAAAGCAAAATAAACCTTAATCTACACTCAGAGAAAATGGAGCTCGGAGAGAGACGAAGGGAGTGGAATAATCTCGAATGCCAGAAGACCAAATGCCAACTCAACAAATAATATGAACAGTTACAATCCAATGGTAAAGAGTCAACCACATGTAAGGCTGATAACAATAATCAAATGAGGCCAGAACCCATAATCACTTAAGGTCCAAACCAACAGACAATGGCCCAGCCTAATAGTATAGTAAGGCAGCCCAGTATAATTAACAACTGGGCCCATTCTCGATAGTTCCTTCCGTTTAGTTTCTCTACTATGAATTGGAAGGAATAGTTGTCGAAGCTGTGAGACTCCATTATAGAGGTGGCTTGTGATTCAATGTTAGGTGGTTCAGTGGTCATTGACCCTTTGCTGTTGACAGGAATTTCCGTCATAGATTGCTGTTTTGAAGAGTCTAGCTATGATACCATGAACACGGAATTGTTTTCTGTATTTATGAATAATAAATTTACAATCTATATACCACAATTTATAGTACAACTTATGTAAAGAGAATGGAAATGTGATCTCCTAAACTAGGAAAAGAAAAATTTGTCTAAACTAGAAATGTTTAAATAAGGTATTGTGAATCAATTCTAAATCAATCACTACCAAATTCTAGTAATCCTATTCTCGGATTTCTACATAGGGATAGCAAAAAAGTTCGTCGGCTCGAGCTCAACTCGAAAAAAGCCCGAGTCGGGCTTAGCTCAGGCTCGGTTGTACCGAGTCTCATTTTTTTTGGCCGAGCTTTGCTTGGCTCGGCTAGGGCTCAAAAAAGCTCGAGCCGAACCCGATCTTTTTTTTTCGGCTTGACTTGTTGACATAGCTAGATATATTGAAGGCTTTAATATATTTGAAGGTTGGGAGTGTACGAAATTACGTCTTCAAGAATAAGTTGACAGTATAATGGTCGAAGAGTTGCAGCAGATTTAAGTATAAGATATTGTAAGTTTTTAAATTGATTAGTTTCAAAAAAATACGTAATTTCTAAACTTTTTTGTTTCAAGAAAAAATGTACACGAAATATTTTATTCGTGTATAATTTTAACTTCACATACGATAATTGTAGCTGGTCCTAAACCTGAATAAAATAGGATGATTTTAACTTTTATAATTTATTTAATTTATAACACATATAAACTGTACAAATTTTAAATTCTTTAAGTAAAAAATGTAGATTTTACACACAAAAAAAAAAATCGAGCCGGCTTAGCCCGGAGCCGAGCCTAATTTTTTGGCCGGGCTTTGCTCGACTCGGGCCCAAAAAAACTCGACCTAAAAAAGTTTGAGTCAAGTCCGAACGTTTTTTTCGGCCCGGGCTCGGCTCGTTGACATAGCTATTTCTACATGATTTTATTTTCGAATTTCTACACAAATGCCATACTGATCGGGTATGATATATTGCATCCCAAAAATCCTGAATAGTGAATACTCTATAAGGGCCAATGTGTCACTATTGATTCATGTTGAATGCTGAAATGATTTCCGAACGACACATGCCAGAAATGTGGGACATTCTTCCGAAATATTTCTAGTTTTTGGCTAATTTTAGACATGCTGAGGATGTGGTATGGACATGTTGACGGATGCTCTCAATGATATCTAAAATATAATGACATAATTCTTATGAAAAACAGAATGCACATGACAGTTATATGACACTTGGGTTCAGGATGTAAATGAAAATTTACTAAAGAGAGTAAATCTATCCATAGATATCAAATGTGATATCTACCGTGCTTTGTTAATTGACACAAGACTTCAAAACGACTAAATTGACAACCACAATTTGTTTCATAGTTCCGAAATTGCCCCTTTTGCTTCCTCCATCATACTTTACCAAACACCTAACCCTTTTTAGAAAGAGCTCTTGTTACCTTCAACCCCCTTCTTATTATCTAATTACTCCTCATCAGAGTACTCGCCCCATATCCTTTGGATATCTAACAAGAAGTCCTAACCATTTCCCCTTGGCCAAAAGATACTTCCAGGAGCCACTGAATCATTTTATTTCCTCCCAATTAAAATTTAAAACTAAAGCTATCCTCCTCTAGTCCTCTTCTGCTCCAAAATCCAAAATGTAAAATAATATTGCCAAATGGATGACTTGAGAGCAGGCGAGTGTCATATCTTCCCATAAAGATCAGGATCTCTCTTGATCTACTCACAATCATCTACACCTGAACTTTGCCCGACATATTCTCCCCAGCCTCTGATTGAGATACCAACTAAGGTAGAAAAATGAAAATCAAACAGTGTATTACCTCAACCACGGTTTGGCTTATGGTTTATGCATTCTCTCTAATGCAACAACTATGTTACTTTTTATCTTCAAAAAATCAATTTTCTTTTGTGCTAATTCTCATATATTCTTTTGAAACTACCACTCAATCCATTGTTTTCTTAGCTTTTCTTTTATATTATTACCCCCACAAAATTTATATCTTTTCTAAGTTCATTAACTTCTCCCTCCATCGCATATATTTTTAACATCTTTCTTTTCTTCCTTGCGATGTCCCAAAATTATTGGCCAATTTCAAAATTTACACTATTTTCATTGTTATTTGCCGAGTCTTGACAGAACAATAAGTACAAACTGAAAGTTACAGAAGAAACGAACAACAATGGCGATTATAGGTGGAAACTAAAGCTTGAAAGTTGCAAGCTGAAAACATACATGAACATTTGGTTCCCAAGAAAGAGATTAAATTTGAAATGTATGTGATAATTATTCCAAGTAAATTTAATAAATGCTCACCCATCTTTAATCTATATTACTACTTGCTCACTGAACAATAAAATATAATCTGTTGCTCACCCATCTATCTAATATATTACCCATCCATCACCCGTCTGAACTCCGTCAAGTGCAACTAACAGAATGTGCCACGTGGCAGACGGAAATCCAATGTGGCACGTAACGGAAGTTAAATTGAAGCCTAATGGGCCAAAAGTTCAAAAAACCCATGAAATTCTTCACAGACAGGGGCCTCATTTACGGACAGGAGCCCATGAAATCTCTATCTCTCTACAGACATGAGCCCTCATTTACGCTTCATCTTCATGAATGTTCTTCCAAATATGAAATTCAAAGATTGAGAATCCAAGTTGAATAATCAATGTCAACCTAATCTTGAGCAAAACCAAAATCTTTGAAACAAGAAAACCCACCGGCCTTGGGTATGGAATGCAATGTCACTGTGGAATAAATAAGATTGATGATAGATGAGGATGGGCAACCACATGGTAAATTTATTTTACTTTTCAATGGACTGAATATTCTTTTATGGGACCACAATTTCGTAATAGTATCTTTGTTTATTTGCATCATTTTATGTTTTTTTTTTCTCTGGAAGCACGTTGAATCTACATTGTATTATGTGGGACAACAATTTCTATGTTTAGAACCATATTCATCCATGTTTATATTCTTATATTGTATTTGCATATGTGGAGGTGTTTGAAAAATCCTAACCTAGTGTTTTTAATGTATACCTGACCTTCGATGAAGACGAATTGATACCTGTCGAATGCCACTTGAATGACTCAGATGATGAGGTTAATGATGATGGTTTTCAGTTTGACACAAATACACCTAAACGTGTTTTGGTGGGATTTAATGCAGACCCGACACTTGAATTCAAGGTTGCAGGCGTAGAGGAGTTAGGAAATGATGATGGTTATTGTCCTAGTGAGGATGAATTGCATGCTGATAATTCTTCTAGTGAAGAAAAGAGTTATCACTTTCCCATTTATGATGCTGAAAAGGAAAAGTACGACCCGCAATTAGAGGTTGGGAAGGAGTTCAAAAATATTGAAGAGTTTAAGCAAGCTGTTAGGAATCATGGGGTTGCAACTAGGCACAATTTTAGATTTAGGCCGAATGATGATGAGAGGGCACATGCCATATGCAAAAAAGACAATTGTAAATTCAGGATTTGGGCATCTTTGAATAAGGTGGCTGGTTGCGTACAAATAAAATCTAAGAATTCAGAGCATACATGTATGAGGGACAGAACAAATAGGCATTGTACTGGCCGAGAGGTACTTGGAGACTTTCAAAGTTGATCTTGATTGGAAGACTAGATTGATTAAGAAGGCTGTGAAAGATGATTTGAAGTTGACAATTAGCGACGTTACTACATGGAGGGCTAGAAGATATGCTAGGATATTAATAAATGGTTCTGATGAGCACCAATTTGGCTTGCTTAGGTCTTTTGCTGCTGAAATTTTGAGAACCAATCCCGGTTCTACATGTATGATTGCCATAAATGCTGAAAAATTTCAAGGAATATATGTTTATCTAGAAGCATGCAAGCAAGGGTTCATGGCAGGTTGTAGGCATCTTTTAGGATTAGATGGTTGTTTTTTGAAAGGGACCTTTGGAGGTCAGATGCTCATGGCAGTGGTATTAGATGCCAACGATTGTATTTATCCAGTAGCATATGCTATAGTGGAGAGAGAGAATGAGGCAACTTGGAGGTGGTTTATACGACATTTAGGCGAAGATTTGAGGATTATGAATAGCAATGAGTGGACTTTTATGAATGATAGGCAAAAAGGTTTACAGAATGTGATAGATGATTTATATCCAGAGGCTGAACAACATTTTTGTGTCAGACACATGTACACCAATTTCTTTAGAGCTGATTTTAAAGGTCTGTCTCTGAAGGACTACTTATGGAGGGCTGCAAAGTCAACAACAATTCCTGATTGGAAATTCTGGATGGATGAAATTGATAAGGTGAGTAAGGTTGCGCATGGTTGGTTAATGAAGAGGCACCTTAGTGAGTGGAGTAAAGCACATTTTCTGACAAAGGTAAAGAGTGATATAGTTCTGAATAATCTTTGTGAAGTATTCAACAATGTTCTGTTGGAGGATAGGGAGAAGTCCATATTGACCATGTTAATTGATATACATATAAGCTTTCATGAAAAGGATACAATCAAGGAGGGATAAAATGAGCAAAGTCACAGGACCTTTGTGTCCTAAAATACAGTAGAAACTAATGAAGAACAGTGAAATGGCTGAGGGGTTTGAGGTGGACTAGTCAGGGGGGCACAGTCTTACGTGAAGTGTTCGAGTGGAGAATACGTTGTTGATCTGCCAAACAAGACGTGTGCATGTAGGAGATGGGATTTGATAGGGATTCCTTTTGCTCATGCAGTTGCCGCTATTTTAGACAGATACGATGAGCCCTGGAAGTATGTCAATGAGTGCTATAGAGTTGATACGTACCTCAGTTGCTATGAGAATATTATTAATCCTATAAATGGCTCAAAGTTGTGGCCCTAGTTGATGCCCCCACCAATTATAGCACCAGGATGGTTTATGCCCAAAAGGGGGAGAAAACAAAAGAAAAGAAGTAGACAACAGAAAGAAGATGTCATCACCCATTCAGGTTCAAAGGAAAAAAAAAAAAAGGAAATGTACTTATGACTTGTAGTGACTGTGGAGGAATGGGGCACAACAAACGATACCATCAGAGGCCCGATGCACCCCAGGAGGTATGTTTTCTTTTACATAGTTCTAATTTTAAAGATTTCATATTTCTCCTTAGAATGTTTAATTTGCTTAAAATGATTATAATTAATTCACATGTTTACTTATTTCAGGATTTGCTTATGTATGATGTAGAGCGTAAAATTCAAGAAAGGTCTAGTCAGAATGTCAGATTAATGACCACAACTTAAGGGTAAAGCTAGTGCCTAGGAGATCAAACACGAGTTCAATAAATGAAGTTCAACCACCACCACCTCCACCTTCTGAGTTCCATTTCATGCCAATGCCTGGAATAGATTTGACAAATGCTGCACAATATAACTGGAGTGTTCCTTCACCAGCTGAAAATATCCCACTCCAAACTATGGTGAAAGATTTGCAACATATTGAAATTCAAGAAAATGCACAGAAGAGGGCAGCCAGAGACAAGAACAGAAGAGTGGTTAGAGGCTTGGTTTCATTTGCACCTCCGAGGAAAAGGACCCATGCAGCTACTCAGTAGAACACCAATTTATTTATTGAGAGTATACGTCAGAAGTTATGCCATATTTTGGAAACAAACTAGTTGGTGTCGTAATGAGCAACTGAAAATTAATGTGCTTTCTTAATGGAATGAATTGAAGCTTTCTTCATTAGTTACTCTTTTATTGTGTGTTTAGTGAATATTGTTCATTTGCATAACCCCAAAACTCCTCTGCCATTACAACAAAAGTCACCATTATTTCTTCTTCATTTCATATACTCTAGATTGCACCAGCAATTGTCATATACAAAACACAATAAAAGATTAACATTTAAAACTAAATCCTTAAACATATCAAGGATTAAATTCCATTCCATTCATTTATATATTCAAATACACATAGAACACAATCCACCAATTTTCCTACTACAATACAGGGAAAAACGTTAATATGGTGGCTCCAATCTGAAATTAATTTTCTTACTACAAAGATGGAGACCAGATTATTGTTGTGAAAACCTGCAAAAAAAAAAAATTTATTTCACCCAACTGATCAGCCTCTCTTTGGAGTCAAAGTGCCAAGTGGAGTTCTAATTTCCACTTTCATCTCTTTCAAAATTACATTTTTGCTTTGCTGTGGGGGACGAGTGGAACATCACTGCATCAGATTCCACTTTCAATTTCATTCGAAATGCCGAGCTCCTTATTTACGCTTTCTTCTCTCGTAAGTCGAAGAAACCATACTACCAACTAATCAGCCTCTCTTTGGAGTCAATTGTGTGTGTGTATAGTTTCTGAACATCAATATTTTACCTGGGATTTTGGTGGCGAATTTTAGGGTTCATGGATTTGGGGGTGAATTCGGGCTCCTGTCTGTAGAGAGAGAGAGATTTCAAATTATAGGGAAAAAAACGTGTCTTGTATACTTAGCAAAGTGATGAAATGTCGTGGCTTTTTGCACTTTTGGCCCAGTAGGCTTCAATTTAACTTCCGTTATGTGCCATGTCGGATTTCCGTCCGCCACGTGACACATTCCGTTAGTTGCACTTGACGGAGTTCAGACGGGTGATGGACGGGTAATATGTTAGATAGATGGGTGAGCAACGGGTAATATTTTATTGTTCAGTGAGCAACTAGTAATATAGATTAAAGATGGATACGCATTCATTAAATTTGCTCTAATTATTCCTATAGTGTATTATTCTGATAATATTTTACCAATATACACTTATGACCGACTCCCTAGCATATCAACTAAAAATGGCTTAATGAATGTGAACCACATGACATAAATTTTAGAGCTTCAGTATTATATAATCATCTGATCTAATCCAAAAATGCCTAGTGAAACATTTTTAGTGAAACATTTTTCATGAGGAAAAATCAGCATGATCTAAGAAGGCGCGTCGCTTCTTGAGTCTCAAAGCTGGTAGCAGTTCCCTCAATTTCTATGTGCCTTCTCGGCACAGACAGAAACTCCCTCAATTCAAAATCAACCGGACCAATTTTCTCCGTCTCCATAAACCTTGGGTTTACAGGAATAATGAATTAAAAACAGGGCATGCAAATCTGTTGCTCACAACAATGAAAGAAAACACACCTCTTATGTAAAATTGATCGCATATTTGCCAGAAAGAATAATGGTCCCCAGTTCCAGTATCATAGGTATCCTCAAATACGAGACGCTTAAACCCAGCTTTAAGTGCAGAAAGAGTCATGAATGCTATATAATAATAGCTGGATTGCATTGTAACATGACTCTAACTGGCCAATGAAGGACGATTAACTTTTTGTGAATTGAAAACCGTAATTACCGTTTGAGTTCGTTCTGATGGTCATCAAAGAAGACAAGAACCCGGCTAAGATCATTAATCCCATGTTTCTTCATCACTCTTCCCCAATTCATGCTTCCAAAATCCACAAAGTCCTTTCCAGCAAAGTTTTTCCTTTGAATTATAACTTGGCCACAATGTCATTTGGTGAGTTTTTTTTTTTTTTTTTTGTTAAGATTTGG
>CAIGRN010149781.1:0-11775 GCA_903798345.1 Fraxinus anomala
CTTTAAAAAAATTTAGTTCAATCCCGAATCCGCCCCTATTTATGGGTCGATTATGACTAAACTTGTTCTAGCTCAAGTCGATTCTAACTAATTTATAAGGGTCTTCTACGACAAAATGTTGGATTCATTGTATATAAAAACTAGGTAAATTAAAAATTAGAAAGTGATATTATTGTAAGGGCCATTTTGAAGTATTCTGCTTATTAATAACATACAAGCGATATGTTCAACTTTGGTGACGAAAAGCATAGAGATACATCCCTTTGTCCATATTAAGAGTGAACATAGTTCTATAATTAACTTCCTTAATTGATCAACAAGTCGATTCTGATTAGGAGATTAGAAGTAAAAATAGGATTAAAGACTTCAAACATGGCAAAATATAAGTGTCAATCTCAAATTCCTTAACTAATTTTATGTTTGATTATAGCTTTTCCAAAATACAATTCAATATGCGTAGAATTAAATGAACAACAATCGAATAGAACTAGTACATACTTCATTAAATCAAATGTACCATAATGGAGGTGAAATCTTACAACGAGATTCTCCTGCATAATTTAGTTGAACGGTTCCATCTTCCATGTTAAATATTCCCGTGTCATGGCCACCTCCACCTGGTTCATTGGAATAGAGCTCAACGTTATCATCTGTAAAGTATATGCAATTTGGCTTGATGCATTCTGACGAGGCAATTGATGTAGATACATTACTACCTAAAAACAATGCTTGATCTCCTAAACTAGTCACTTTAGTTAATCTATATGCATAATTACCCCCCTCTTCATGACATTCATCTAGCCTCCAAACAAAAAATGTAGTTGTATAGTATCCAGCTTCCTTCTCCTCTTCGTTGCCACTGTCTTTGACATCCTCCACCTCATCAACATTATCATTACCATCAACGCCACCCTTGTCCTCCTCATTATCATCACCCTCTTCCTCGTCGCCAACATCATCGTCGTCATCATCACCCTCTTCCTCATCGTCAACATCGTCGTCGTCGTCATCATCAAAATCAAATGAAATACCCTTTCGAAAACGAGAAACAAGTAGAAGATGTCCTGATGATTCGACTAGATACTTCTGATGTGTATCATTCGTTTCAATTGGAGCAGGGGCGATAACTGTTGCTTTTGGGCCATCGGCATCGTCAAAGTCACAAACAATTACAACTCCATGAACATCCACGGCATAAAATTTGCCATTGTAGAAAATAATATCTTGATAAACGCGAGAATGGACGGAGATATTGGTCCAAACAGTATCTCCTAATTTTGCAAAAGCCAATATAGCAAATTCTCCATAAATAGCAACTATAGTACAATCATCGTTATAATCGTGTAAACTTTTCTCCTTAAGAGGATTTGAGGACATCGCTAATTTCCTAACAAAGAAATCCCAAACCTCTTGTGGCTTGAATTTCTCATTATATTCATACTGATCAGGGAAGGTCAGCATAGGAGGTAGGCAAATTTGTTGTCTGGAGAAGGGATGCAATAAATTGATTTGTAAATCATAGCCAATTGTCCACAACCATCCATAATGTGCTCCTGCGCACTTCCTCCAACTCGCTTCTGGCAACTGGAGTTGATATGTCTTTGATGTTAATAAGTTTAGAAAGCAACGAATCGATGCATCTTGATCATGTCGATTCTCTTGATCATTGGTATTTATTTTTTCAGCAAGCATGATCCGAGGATATCTAGTAGGCAATGAAGGTTTCTCCTTCAGTATTGAAATCACGGAATGCCACGATTTACAAACAGCAGTAAAGGAAGTAAAATCCTCTATTACAATTAAACATTGTGCGATAACCACCAAAATGTCCATTGGAAGATCCGTCCAATCCGCCATGTTTAGAGCTATCGACTGCAGCCCGTAAATTCAAGATGAAAATAATAAAATAAGTGAAATAGGAAAAAAATGATATTTTTAATCATTCCCACAACAAAAATATTTACTTATAATGAAAATTAAGTATGTCATTGCATCAACGAGCATTCATATTTCCCCTTTTTTTCCTTCATTCCTCGAGCTATGTTAAAGCAAAAGTGAATTTTCATTACAATAATTCAGAAATATTGTTTATTGGATTAGTTAAAATTTGTGATTCTGTGATCGATGAATAAATTGTAACCTATAAAACTTTTGATTTGTGATCGATAAAATAATTTGTGACCTATAAAATTTATGATAGATAATTAATTAATTCGATAATTTGTGACCATATTATATAGAGTGATCTTAATATATTTAATTAATAAAATATATTTTTAGTTTATTATTTCATAAATATATTTCATTAAAGTTTATTATTTCAATCAACATCATGACAAAATAATCCAGAGGCGAAGATACAGAAAAAAATATTTTCTTTTCATAAATAAAAGTATTAGGACGATCAAAAAAGATACATAATCATAATTTCTGGATAATTCATACAAAGGATTACATGTAAAAGTTAATTTTGTCAATAATCTTCCATAAGATACTATTCAATAGCAAACATGAAACCAATAGATACGATATCCCACAAAAATTGCGCTAAAATATTAAAATAATACAAATTCATTATCACAATCGAAAAACAAATCAATTAACAGGATTTTAAAAACAAGTTCGATTAGAAATTCAAGAAAAAAAGTTTAAAATCCAAATAACAACCGTAGCATAAACGTGGATACAAGATACTATACACAACGAAAAAAAAAAAATTCAACACGAGTAAATCAATTACCTGAATCAAAACTGAAATTTTCCACGACCAAATTTTTTACAGAAAAAAAAAAACCGTGAATAAAGACGAAAAAGGAGTGGGGAGGAGGAGATCTGAAAGAGATAAGATGAGAAATTTAATTTTGATTGATTACAGAAAGGGAGTTCGGAGGACCTAGGGTTAGAAGAGAAAGGGCATTGAAAGCTTTAATTTTTGAATATTTGAGAAAGGGAACCTATTATTGCCTTTTATTTGTTTGGTTAGGATTTCTTCTCACCCGGTGTGTGTAAAGGAGAGGCGATGGGTGGACACCGAGATTTCATCACAATCAAAGAAATAAAAATCAAAGTAATTCTACCAATTACAATTAAATCTTAATATAAAAAAATATGGCGATAGGTATAAATTAAATTAAAAACATGAACAGAGAATTGAAATTGACGAGAGATTTACCATGAAGGGAAGAATACGGATCTGAGAAATTGGAGCAAATTGTAGTATTGCGGCTACTTTTATAATGGGGGTTGGAGAATTAAGATTTTATGTATCTTTGTCGATGTAGGTTTCCCAATTTAAACCGGAAGGTTAGGTTTTTTGTTCTGCTCATAATACGAGGAAAAGGACAAATTGTTTGAATAAAAGTACTAATACTCTAGAATTTGTTTGAGAACAGAATACTAGTAAAAATAAAAGTAAAAAGTGTTGGCCGAAATATTTTACAACGTAACTTGTAGGGTTGTATTCAATTGTGACTTATGATGACTTTTTACGATTTAAAAAATTTAGAGATATTCAATATAAATTTTTGGAGATTCTAAAAAAATATGGCGCTAGGTATAAATTAAATTAAAAACATGAACAGAGAATTGAAATAGACAAGTAACTTTGGAGAGAGATTTACGAAGAAGAGAAGATTACGGATCTGAAAAATTGGAGCAAATTGTAGTATTGCGGCCACTTTTATAATTGGGGTTGGAGAATTAAGATTTTATATATCTTTGTCGGTGTAGGTTTCCAAATTGTACGTTTCCAGGTCCGCATAACCCGGAGCATCCGTTTCGGATGTCTGTAACGGAGCTCCACAACCGTAACAACTATGAATTAAATAAGAAGAAACTTTAAATACGTTTTCTTTCTCCTTTTTCTTTGTTTCCTTGTTTTCTGGGAGAACTGCAGCTGAAGCTTCTAGAGAGCTATGGCGTTCGAGGAAAATGTTGCCGCGGGTCAGGGCAGCCGGTCCGGCTCCATCGGAGCTCGGGTTCGTAAAACTGCGTGAATTTACAGATGATGGAAGTGGGTTTTAAAGTTGAGAGTTTAGTGAGAGTGGGGTTGAGGGGAGAGAATGAAGATAGGGAAGACGGGGGTTCAGTCGCCAACGACATGGATTATTGTGCTGAGACAGGGAGAAGAATACAGTCCAGGAGGTGGAATAGAATAAATTTTTGATGGGATAATGCGTTTGAATGGCTTAAAATTGTTAATCAATTACCTACGTTTTTATCATAGGCGTGTTTCACTAATATTGTGTATTGACACATAATTTTTTCTGTAGACATTTTCGTCCCAACTGTATAGACTGAATTGTGATGGATAAACTAATGAATAGTTCAATTGTTTATATTTCAGTAAGCAAATGGTAACTACAGATAAAGTTTAGTAGGCATTGATTTAATTAATTCTACCATTGTGGTTAATAATATTGATGTTATTAAAATTTGGATAATTGATTTAAAAAATAATTTTTAAAAGAATGAATGTGATTTTGTCAAATGTGAATTGTCGACTAAAATTATAAAAGATTATACGAGTAGAATGATTGATTTTGTTTACGTTTTTTAGAACAAAATTTCAGAAAAGAGCCTGTAGGATTCAAATTTCAAAAGTTACTTTCCTGAAGATAAGTCTTACTTCTCAAAAAAATAAAGCTCGACTTACATCTTAATTTTCCATACATCTATTATGCATAAGATGATTTTTTTTTATAAATAAAGAGTATTTTAAAAATGCTCTAAGCTAGTTGATGGAATAAGATTTTCTTTAGGGGCACGATTTACAAATATACTCCTCATTTAATGATAATTTTTCTTGTGAAATCTAGTTCTTGTTTCGTCCATATTTTTAATTTATTTTCAACCATATATTTTCTCGATATGCTAATGTTGCAAATGATTCTATAATTTTTATTTTTTAACGACATTTTCTTCACAATATTTTAAGTGCAAATTAGGTCCAATACCCTGAAAAAACTAATTGATTTGATAAATACTTAATAACTAATTAAATCACCTAAGAACTGTAATTAATATGTTATAAAACCCCAAAAACTTACAAAACTCTCCAATATATCTTATCAATCCTATTGTAACCGGCGAGCACTGTTTCATCCATTCGAAACCGTCAACGTCTTGCGAAATTCAAAAATCATAGAGATATTGCAAAATGTCGATGATTCCAAGCTTTTTCAACCGTCGATCAAATGTTTATGACCCATTTTCCTTGGAAGCCCGATACCATTTGAAGGCAGGCCGTCTTCAATTTCGAAATTGCATCATTTGCCCATGCTATGATTGATTGGAAAGAGACCCCCAATGCTCATGTTTTCAAGGCCGTCGTGTCGGGGCTGCGAAAGGTGGAGGTGGATGAGGAGCTTGAAGATGATAGGATTCTGCTCATAAGTTGAGAGATTTTTGGGGTTGTTTTACTTTATAGGTTAAGTTGAATTTCTCACTTGTAGATACTTGGCTATGTGGAGGAAATTGCATTTAGAAAGGCGATTTAGCTACAACAAAGAATTGTTATACACTTGCCCAATGCAAGGTTTGTAAGAAGTAGGAGAAGGGTTGGATACGATTTAGTACTGCAGTCAATCATAAATGGAAAAAAAAAAAACATTTCAGTTGTATATTTTGAAATAACTGAAGTTTGATCATTTAAATGGATTTATAAAGGGATAAAGTTCTCACAAGTAGGCTTGGGCGCGGTTTGATTTGGGTCGGATTGATTTCGACTTGAACTCAAAATAAAATCAAATTAATCGGTTTGGATAAATTTTAACCCAAATTAACCCACTCTAACTATTAAACCGAACCGAACCGAATCGAACCAAATTGAACCAAACCAAATCGATTTGGTTTGATTTGATTAGTCGATTTGGACTTCTAGTCCAAATTGAATTTTTTTTAAAGAAAAAATTATGTTTGAGTTTTTTGGCCCACTTAAATTACGAGAACTAAAATAACTAAATAACTTTATATTACAAAAATTATAGACTAACAAATAAAATCAGGTTAATAGAGACAGATCAACAGAAAACTTAAGAATTTTGTTGCTTTTTTGTACATATTATGTAGCATGACTGTTTGAGTAGGAAAAAAGACAAAGTAGTGAAAGAAAATTCAGAGTGTTATTACTTATTGGCAACATCATAAATTAGAGGAAATCATATATAGTTATGAGACTGAGGTTTATCTTTCGATTTTTATTTTTCTTAAAAAGGAACAAAAAAGGCAAACATGTAAGTTGGTTGGGTCGATTCGATTAGCCAGTGGTTTGAGGCTTGGAATCATGGCTGAACCGATCCACCATGATTTTGTTTAAAAAAAAAAAAAAACCAATCCAATCCAATTACCTGTGCCAAACCAAACCGAGCCGGTTTGATTTGATTGATTTGGTCGGTTTTTTTATTTTTTTCGCCCAGATCCACTAACAAGTAATTGTAGATTTATTCTGCTAATTACTGTTATAAATTCTTGGAGAAATTGATAGGTGTTGAAATTACTGCTAATCAATTATGCACTTGAAGCTGTATAGTTCCTTGATATTCAACATACAGTTGTTAATGTCTGAGGTTCAATGTTTAATGTGAATTAAGTTTTAACAATACATAAAAGTGACATCGTTTTTTATGTCAGTTTTTAATATATAAAAAGTCTCCCTTCAATTTTTGTCATTTTTTTTGAATTTATGTGACTTTTTTATTGTTTATTTTTTTTTAATAGTCAATTTCTTGAAATTTTTGTCGCTTTTTTAAATAACAAACATTACATTTTTAATAAAAGTGTTCTATAAAAAAGTGATACCGTGTCACTTAATTTTACATGGTACTTTTTACTTCTTTTTTTCTATCACTTTCTTAAAATTTCTCACATTTTTGAGTGACAAATATCACTTTTTGAATAAAAGTGACATTGTACATCACTTTTTAATTAAAAAAAAATGGCACTTAATTTTACATAGTATTTTTTACTTCCAAAATACTTTTCATATACTTTTCAAAAAAACCCTAATTTTAGGAATATTTTTGTAAGTTGCCCATATTTTAATGTTCGTATATTGAGAGATAGATTTGGGATTCGAGAAACATACCTCCTAGCACTATCAACAAATCTTTAATAAAATAATTTTTTAAAATCATTCAGGATGGTTAAAAAGTTCGTGAGTCACATTAAAGTGAGATTAAACCTCCCTTACTCGGCTTTTCAAAAATTAAGAGAGCGTCTACAATCTTCATTTAATGTATTTAGTTTGACGCTCTTTATAAAGTTGATTTGGTTAATATTTTCATTATTTTGACATCGTATTGTTTTTATGAATGCAAAGAAATATACCTTGCACAAAAAGATATATTCAATTACGACATTTTACCTAGTAAGATGCACATTATTTTATGTTTATCTCAAAATTTGTTGACTTTTAAATTGATTTTAAAAGGAAAGAGGTATAACTGAATTATCCCTCAATATAGTATATACGTAGACTTGTGAGGATTTGAAGGCAAAACAACTAGATTCAATTCAAAAGGGATTCATCTACACTGAAATCGAAAATTTGACGATGTAGATGTCAAGCTAAATAGATACCTAAATGCTATCTTTTTTGCAATGTTTTAGGACTCTAATGTAATTTTTAATTAAAAAAAATCTATTGGTGGAAAGTATCCTAAATGGTCCGCAGTGATTTAAAATGTCCTTAAAAAAATAATTTGGGTCCAATTAGTAAATTAAATTCAAAAGGGAAATCTTTGTCGGCACAAATTTGAAAAAATGTTCAAAATAGAAAAGAAATCATAACACAGAATATCTATTTGAATTGTTTGACGCATTTCGATTCTTGGATTCTTGATTACCACAATTTCTAAAAACGCCTCTAAAAGATCATAAATGCAATTTCCTCATCTACAAATCACTTTTTGTCACATTATTGATTAATTAGATGTAGACCATCATTTCGTGACCTTTACGATTAAGCTCCAGTTTGGTGGGGATTAAAATTGGGTTTTCAATAGATTTTAATAAAAATTAATGAAAAATATTGTTAAAATTAATCGTTGACTTTAACTTAACTTAAAATATGAATTTTAGTTTCTACCGAACAAAGGTTAAATGAAACTGGTTAGCATATTCATACAGATGCTTAGTGTTAGCGACTTCATGCAAACTGGTACAATTAAGCCCTTTTTCTGGTTTCAATTTGGACTTTATTATTATTATTATTTTTTTATATAGATTTGTCTATACTGTTCGTTTGACTTTTAGAAATGAGACCATAAGAATATTAGAAATTTTTTTATATTGTTTTGCTTAATATTAAAAGAGTAATTGAAGATTTGAATTTAAAATGAAAGGAAAAAGGCGGGAAAGGGTTTTTGGCCATCGCTAACGGAGGGATGCATGGGATACAAAATTTGAATGGTAGCGATCAATTAGAATAAATTTGAAGTTCAGGAAAATATCAGAAACTATCTTGAAAGTTCAGGGTCTGTTAGGAGTTTAAAATATATAGGGTAAATTCCTCTAGGGGTCCCCAACCTTTCCATTCGTGGCACCCCATGTCACCAACATTCTATTTAATCCATCTGATGTCCCTAGTCTTCTAAAATTGAGCACCCGATGTCCCAACCCGATGGAACCATCTATTAAGAGGGAAAAAGACACTCAATAGGCACGTTATACATGACTCATGAATATAATTTCAAGCAAAAGCTCCTTGTGGATGAAATAAAAAACACAGAAGCACGTTGCAATAATTGAGAGAGAGAGAGAGAGAGAGAGAGAGAGAATCAATCAAACAAGATCGGTAGCACTTTATTGTAGCAATGGATGGGATATCGAATTGGCAGGGGTCTCATGTGATAGATCCATACAAAGTATTATGTTTGGAACCTTGGATACCATTGATAGAGTTAGTTTAAAGGCTAAGAGAGAATTTAAGTTTAAAGGCTAGGAGAGAATTTAAGTTTAAAGACTAGGAGAGAATTTAAGCCACCTAGTTGGAAAACAGAAATATGCAAGGGATAGAAGATATAAGTATACAATTTGGAAATTATCAAGACAAAATCTCATAATATTTATCAGATTTGCGTTTTCTTCAATCTGAAGCTAGTACTGTAATATGCAGGATTTGCAGCGGACTGACGGTCACCGTGAATAATCTTTTGCAGATGTGATATTAGGTACACATTTTTCTTTTTCAAGGCCGTAACAGTTCTATGCTTCTTAAGCTTCATTTCTGTATATAGAAGCTGCTCATAATTGATATATCATTGGTTGAGGAAAATATGCAATAATTACTATCAAGAAAATGAAAACCATTTCACTGAATATATTGACGGGCCGATCTAATTCATATGCGATGCTAACGGTTCAGATTCCAGCATTTTGTTAATAAAGAAAAATATGAACGTGTGAATGGAGTAAATTTTTTGATTAAACATTGAATTAGAAAAAGAAAATAGCTGTTATCCAAGACTCAAACCTATACACACATTGGCCCAATTTGAAGCCTTTACCACTACACCATTAGCACTTCAGCACTTGTTTGATCCAGATTTTTAAGACTCTTTGTATTCCATTTTTTTTTTTTTTTGTGAACGTGTAGTTAAAAAGTAGGAAAGAATTATGAGAAACACATGCAAAATAATTTTTTAGAAGAATGTATAGTTAAAAATGAGTGTGGGAGAGAGAAAATTCTCAAATAAGCAAAATAAAAAAAGGTTTATCGTCTTCTATTTATATAATAATATATTTTATTATTAAAATTTAAAATAAAAAAAAAAAGGAAAAAGAAAATTTTGGACCCACAAAAATTCTCGAGTTGAAGCAACCATCTCTTGACCCTCACTTGAGGGGTTCGAGTCTGGTTCAATCTAATATGATCAAACATATAGTTAACTATTCATGAATGGGATTAATTTCAAAAATATTATTTTATAGTCAAAATTAAAATGCTTATGATCACTTCAAGTCAAGGGTTTTGCAAATTTTGCGTTTGCATTAAAATTGTATATAGTTTCAAGGTGATAGTAAGCAAGAAACACGGAATTAGAAACCTGCCTGAAATCTTGAAATCAAACAAACAGAAATGGAGGTTTTGTCCTGAAAAACATAGCCAAATTCCAAGTTTTGTGATCTTACTAATCCTACTTTTACTTAAAGAGGGGGGACACATTTTCCATTGATTAATCAATTTTAGTTAATTTCTTGTGGAATGTCCTTGAACTCCCAAATTTTTGTCTGTTGGACTCTAGTGTTTGATTTGTAGCATTTCCCTAGTTAAAACAAGTTGAAAATGCATGTTTTTACAACTCCAATGCAATTAATATATTTTATAGTTTCTTTTACCTTGACTCGTGGAGCTAATTAAGTATTGAATGTCGTGTAAATTTTTACTTATTACTCTTGTAGTCTTGTTTAGATTCAACGCAAGGCAAGTTTGTTGGAATTCAAAACAAATTGAGACAAATTTACTTGTTTTCAAAGTTTTAGTACTCATAAATTATTTTTTATTAACTTCAACATCTCAAATTTTCACTTATGTTTGATGGATATTATTGAGAAAAAAAAATACATTTTAAATAGTGATATGATGTGAAATATGCAGGATTTTTTGAAAGAAATGTGTGTGTCTTTCATTATTGTAGAAGAAATGGAGTAATGAATAGAATTTTTTGAAGAATGTGTGGTTGAAATTTAAAGTAACTTTGGATGAATGTGTAGTGGAAAATCTTATTGTATCAAACAATGTTTTGAAATAAAGAGANTTTTTTTTTTTTGAGTCTTTCTAGGTAAACTCAAAAACAATTAATATATTAAGGGACAGTTAGTCTCCTTTTAGATACAATTTATAATTTGATTTATAAATTCAGTAAAAGTTAAACATTAATTTTAACAATCCATTTATACATATTTTATGAAATTTACTACTATTTATCTTATTATTTCTATTTATAAAAATATTTATAATTTTTTCAAATCGAGACTTAAATTTGTAACTAGATTCATTAGGATAAAATAAATAGATCCTTAATTAACAACTAATACTCTTAAGATAAATCCAAAGTGCGATTAAATTCATTTGTCACAAAAAAATTGCCTAATATAATTAACTCATATCAAATAAACTAATAAATATACACTAATTAATTAAATCCAAAAATGTGTGAGTTAGAATGGTGGACTAAGAATTAATTTTAAAATTATTATAAAATAAATTCTAAAAAATCTATAAAATATGTGCAATAATTTTACTTCTCAGAGTCAAATTAACTTTGATAGTTGGAATTACTTTAACCATATAATATTGAAAAATATTATAAATAAATAATTATTTTATTATTTTAAAAATTGGCAGTTCAATTGAAAATGTAAACCCTTAAATTGTGCTATATATGGAAACATTTTGTAACAATGCAACGAGAGATTTATTTATTAAATGATAGTGATAGAATGATGCACCTTGAAAGAGGTACGAGTCGTTTTTTTTTTTTTTTTTTGTTAAATTCAATAGAATTACTTTAATACTTTATTTATTAATCTTTCAACATGCATATTCACATATGCTTAATTCAATATTTTATTAAATGGTAAACAATTTTCATAATAGTTAGAACACTTTGAATCGTCTTTTTCAAGTTCAAATTGTTGGATTAACAGTAAGTTTACTTATCTAACTTTGATCTTCGATACAATATAGTTACTTTACAAAAGGTCATTTCACATGCACGATAAAATTTAAACCATTGCATTTACGTACTTTGAGACCATGTTGAATCAGCTCAT
>CAIGRN010149792.1:0-16827 GCA_903798345.1 Fraxinus anomala
GGGGGGGGGGGGGGGGGGGTCCTAGAAGAACTTTGCTTGTATATACAGAATGATGATGGAATATTTTTTAAGGCTAAAGTTATAATGTCATAGTCCTTATCGATTGTGTATGCCATTCAATTAACCTCAAAAATTTATCTTCAAAGCAATTCTCGAAAAAGATGAGATTCTCAAACATTCAATCAATTAACTTTCAAAACCCTCAAATATTAGCTTAGATCACATGATATTAAAGTTGATAAAAATTGCTTATTCAAATCTTACTATCACTTATTTTATAAAAAATATATGTATCACTTATTCCCACACGCGAGGAAACTCATCGAAAAGAGGTGTTTTTTAAATTCGATGTTATGCAGTTAACTGTCCATATGACATGAAAATAAGCTGGCTTTTAGTTTGTAAAAACTTGTCAGCACTTCGGAGGATGTTTCTAATTAAAATTTATTCGTGTCCAATATAGTTAAGCTTGAGAGTATGGTCTTGCGTCAAATCGTTGAGGTGAAATATCAGTTTGGCCACCTAAACAATTGATTCACTTAATTGTTTTTTTCTTCCTTTTTTTTTGGTCTGCAAATAAATGACAATTTAATCCTTGTCGGTAAATAGATGATTAGACATATTCATGAAATGATTATTATTATTTTTTCAGCAACTTAAATTTTGGTGTCACAAGAAGGATCAAAATTTTGATTATTTCTTTTCAGTAACTTAAATTTTGTTGCATAATTCATCACTCCGTCTATCATACTTTGGACTCCTACGTGAATGTACACGAATTTGTTGATGCACGACTGTTATGTGGACGTTAAAGTGTGTTGTTCATAAAACAGAGAATCTAATCTATCAAAATCCCAAAAATATTAACCTTCCTGTACATTGCTCGGAAAAATGTCTACAATTTATGGATGAAATGCCCTGCAAGGTCTCAAGCAATAAAGCACGACGCCTCTTGTCTGAACCAACACACGTTGGATTATTCCTATCGAATGATCCAACACTCATTGCCTCAAAGTCCAGAATGCTCACCCTTGGAGTAATGTAATTATAAAGCGGTAAAAGTTGTTCGTTTTCTTTCTAGATAAAAAAGTATTAAATGTGTATGACTTATTGTTTATATATCCACAACACAACAACACGCTAAACTTCATTTTTAATAAATTTGAAGTCAGCTACATGAGTTTTTTTTTTGGTTCAATCCATTTCGTTGGTTGCTACATATACTCGAAAACCTAATGTTACTAAATCTTTCGAAACCAACATATGTCATATTCATTCTTTTAGCTTGTTTGAACTGCCAAATCAAAACCCAAAACACTAAAATAATTTAGTAAGTTAGCCATTGATTCTTGTGACTTGTTTGATAAGGTGGATTTGACGATTACTAATGAATGAAAGGAAAGTAAAAATCTTATTTATTGTAGCAAATATTTGAATTTAACATAAATTCAAATGACTAGATGAATAAGAATTTGCGTAAAGATTTCATTCACTTGACGATTCCGTGCATCTAAACTTTAAAAGTTTACTTAATAAATTAACTTATCACTTTAAGAAAAAATTAAAATTGAACTTATTAGTAACATAAATTTTACAACAATGAATTTTTCAATATACAAAAATTAAAATAAATAAGCTATTATTGTAACAATAAGATAAGCTATATATATCTTTTTTAAATTTTATTTAAAAATTAATTTTTACTGAAAAAATAAGGAAAAAAAATGCCTTTTTTTTTTTAATAGATAATGGGTTGTCCCTATAAAAACTGAGAAACTAATGTCAATTTCCAATTTTTTGATGGTCTTTTTCGACCTTGGGGTTATGCGAATAAAAAACTTAGTGACGATGAATACTATGAGAGGCTGGGTCCTGATTTTATTTTCAAACCGACTGATGCTCAAATTATTGTATCTTTCTTGATCAAGAAAATCAAGAACGAGAGGCTGCCTCATCGGATTAAAATGGCTAATAGATGCGAGATCGACCAGAGAAACTCGCGGGTGGAAATCATCTCTTCCCGTTATATCTATCATTTCTTAGGTGATGATTCTTTTTGTTTATTTTTTGGTATGAAACCAGGAAGACAATTGTTATGCCTCAAAATCGAGACTCAAGAAGAAGCCCAAACAAAAGGCCCATACTCCGCTTCATAAAAATTCGAACCGAAGTCATATGTAAAGATAATGAATTGACGTCTCACCCAAAGTGCCATGTGTAAGCAGAAGTCCCATGACTGAAGCGAAGCGCCACCTGCTGCAAAACAACAATAATGAGGTGATCTACTGCTTCATTCAAAGCACTATATAAGTTGTTGAAGCCCTGAAGTCGAAGCACTATGCAAGTGGCCGAAGCCCTCGCTCCAATCCGAAACTCCATTTGACTGAAATCCTTGCTGTCTTTTAAAGGATCCGTAGAGAAGAATGATTAATGTAACGTTTGTAATAATGAATGTCAGGATTGTCGACCTAGGGTATATCGTGGCTAACCCGTTGTCAATGTATTAAATGCATATCAAACCGAGTGATGTGAAACTTCAACCTCGGAGATGAGGCCACGTGGTTCTTATCCAACAATCACCACTTCGGTTCGAGCTCTATAAATAAGCAATTCTTGTACCATTTGAATCTAATCCAACCCTTTACACTAAAAAAACACATTCAGCTTTCTTTTGCTTATTTCCCATATTATTTGTTTGAGTTTAGTTTGTTATTAATTTGGTTGAGTTGTTTGTGATTGTTACTTAAATATGCAATCACATTTGATCACATTGACGATGTTCGAATATTTTTGTCTCGCGTCATAAAGTATCTTTCACGTCCATAAACACAATCATTTTCCCGTCCGGATCTCTGGTCGAAACGTGTCAACATTTGCTTGCGTGGATCTCAGTGGGTCCGACATCTGTTGTCCATGTGACCATTGAGGAAAATGGGGTCAACAACAATCTTTCTTTTGTTTGATTCCCAGATGATTATGGGAGCTTTCAACGAAAATTTGGTACTCGTTCACGATAAGTGACTGTTCAATTCTACAGGGGAAAACCTGGAAGCAGTAGTAAGACATCTTGGCTTATGCATGAAGTTAGAGCGATTGATCCTCTACCTTATACTACATTTGCTCTTGAAACTTCGATAGAAAAAAAAGAGTTGTTGATGGAATTTTTTCTTGTAGTTGGACGATTGAGTTTTGTGTGAGATATGGAACTAGGAGAGAGGCTGGTATTATGAGAAATAATCAAGCTCTACGACTAAACGAAAAAGAGCCTTCAGCTCACCAAAAGGACCCTACAGCTTGTGGAAGAAGAAACTGATTTGCACATGAACTTTTTGTTCTTGTTCTACCGGTTAGTTATCTTTTGTTATTGGGAAAATTGTACCATTGGACATTTTATTCGGTTGTAGCAAGTATTAATTTTTAGATTGCTGGGTGAGAAAATAACATGGTTTGCTTATTCTTGGTTGGACTAATTTATTCATTCATTTAGAACATAGAATAATTTGGGAGTGAAAGGGTGTCAAATGCAATGCTTTGATCTTTTGAACCGGTCCAATAGGTAGATTAACAAAAGAAAGAAGCCAAAAGAGTAAAGTTTAGTTGTGATTTTATTTTCATCCCCGATGCAGAGGTAGTGAATGACGAGCAATGGTTTAGGGGAATTTGATGCTCGGCAGCAGGTTGAATTTCAAGAACAAACCAATTAGATTCAAGCTTGAAGCAATGTGCATGAATTCAAGAAAATTTGTGCCGTCACTTTGGAAGAGTTGTGACAGTGTCGAAAAGATTGGAACCTTGGCTATTGTTAGAAAATCCATTTTCTGCTTGAATGAGCCAAAATCTGCTTTGAAGAGCGAAAAGATCGAATAGTTTGAGGAATTTGTTCAGTAAAATGTCTTCAAGGAGATTTAATGAAGATTATTCAAGTTCTATAGTGTGTCTTCAAGGAAATGATACTAGGTGAATTCAAAGAATCAATATGAACACGACTTACCAATATTCAAAAACCAATTTAGGTCATTGTATAATAATCAACACTAGCTCGATGACAATTGATGGTCGAGTATTACTTAATCATGATCCATTATGTGCTTGTGAATTGATGGGTAGATGCTCCATCATGGTTCATGTGCCAATTTTTGCAGCACCGATTCTCCATTCTTAAATTTCTAAAAAAAATGTCTACCAAATAATTGGCACATGAAACACTTTCAAAGATTAAAATTAATAAAGTAAAAATAAATTTTATAGAACAAAGATATATAAAACAGGAAAGAAAAGCAAAGCGGAAAAAAAAAAAAACCCCCACCAGTGTCACGCCTTCTGCTTCCTTCTCCCTTCATCAATCTCGTGGGGGTGGAGAAGAGGTGACGAGTCCTTTTTTTTTTTTTTCTAAAACAAAAATTCCCTCTTATTTTATTTTATATTTTTGTTGTTGTTAACTATAAATGAAATTCGTTAATCAAAATATCTGGTTGAGTATTACACTCTTGATGATAGAGAATACCTAGTTATCTTTAACTAATGTTATGAACCATGGTCAAGAATCTCTCTACCATCAATTGTCATCGTGCCAGTGTCGACTAGACAATGACCTCGATCGGTATTTCAAGAATTGGGAATTGCCCCTCCACAGTTGGTTCATTGTATTTACTTTGTATTATTACTGGCTACTCAACTCGCCACCAAAGCTTCTTGCTGGTGAATAGATACAAGTATTTTATTAGTAAAGAGCCAAACGCACGTGTTGGCGTGTGAATCGTCGGCTAATGTTGCCCGCACGTGATGTGATTCGAATGATTATGAGAACGTTACCCTTTTCAGTAGCACTTTTAATGTCACTTACCATCTCGTGACACATGTCATCTTGGCTAGAGAGCAACTTTATATAGTTAAATTATCACAGATGGAGGTTCTTGCCCGTCTATATAAAAGGGGCTGATCCTGTGATAATGCTTATAAATAGAAAGCAACGAGAAATCACGTTGGTGAGTCGAGGAAATGATACCGACACATGGACGAATCCAATATTGTAGTTCAACTAGGGTGAAGATTGTTGATCGGTGATCGATGACTGTTGAAAATCAACGATCGTAATAGTCGAAAATATAATTCAATACATATGTAAATGCAGTAAAACGTAAAAAGTATATACGTATGAAAGTATAATTCAACACAACTAGAAAAAAAAATCCCAATTCCCACATAGAAAACCCAATTGAAATGGTATTTAAAAAATCCAGTAAAATAACACCAAAATATCGACAAAATTCAAAACAAAATTCAGGAAGTATAGATAGAGGGAGAGAGAAACTTACGGAGAAGATGGAAGTGAAGATTTTAGGTTTGCGAATCACCAAACTGCAGTTGGCAACTGTTGAGCTTGCTTTGGCAGTTGTCATAGGCGCATAACTCCTGAATCACCATCATCCATCGGCAACATCATAAACAGCAAGTTCGCACTCTATTAAAGCATTGTAAAACAACTAATTTACTTTCCTCTTTAAATGAAGAAATAGAAAAGAAAGAAAGAATATAACAAAATTGCAGTCGGATTTCTAAGTTTTTTAGAAAGTATAAACGACTTTCATATAAAATAATTTAAAACATTATAACAAAAGAAAAATATTTTATCTTCTCAATTAACCTCACTACCCCTACCCTCCACCAACACCTGAAAAATAATTAAAAAGAGAATTGAAAGTATAAAAAAACAAGAAAATATTTTTTAAAAAATTCTTCTTCCCCATTCAATATCACACCCTATGATCGGCCGCCACCGCCACCACTCGTTCTCATGAAATGATATTTGAAGCTAGTTTTATTTATTCTTTAATTAGCCCCTGTTTGGTACACATTATTTTTTTCATTTTCATTTTTCTTATCATTTTCAATCATACATTTTTCAATAAAATAATATTTTTCATTACATCAATAACTTTTCCTTCCTTTTCAACTACACATTCTCCATCAATCTACTATTTCAGAATACATTCTTTCAAAATAATGTGACTCAAACACACCCTTAAAGTGTTTATTTAAAATTTTAATCCAAATTACAATCCTAACTATTCTAATTTAAAGTCAGCTAAGAGAAAAAGAAATCTTATTTTTTTAAGATGAATTTTTCTAACATATCTAAATTATTTTAAAATGGAACTCGTTTGACTATTTAAGAAAATTTAGAACTTTCACCATAACTATTATTTTTATATTCTTTCTTTCTTCTCTAATTTTTCATTTAAAAGAGAAGGTAAATTTGTCTTTTACAATATTTTAATGAAGAAAATAAACTATAAGAACATTTTACATAAAGAAAAGTTGATTTGAAGATCCAAATGTTAAAATTGAAATGATATGAACGATTTGTGTAATTAAGGCAAACGATAGGGATGTTTTGCGTCGCTCCTAATATTTGATGGAAGGAATTAACGAAATGGACAAAAGGGACCAAGTCCGCAAGAAAATGTTGAAATAAGGGTGTATATGTCAAAATTGAAACGATAAAGACGATTTTCGTAATGATTACAAACGGTGAGGACCTTTTGGGTAATTACCCTTTTTGGTACATCTGATATCCAAAAATCTCATTCTTGGTCTCTTCTCACCGGAAAAATAAAGGAATTAACACCATAAATGCTCTCAACAGGCAAAGCAAAGCAGCATCTAAACTCACCCCAAATTAACCTCAACCTCCTTTACTATGGCGGACCCAAATACATTCCTTATGGCTGACCAAAACCCTGAAAGAAATGGATCTTCCAGCCAATCCAACCTACAGGTTCCCGATTTGGCCCTCCAAAAGAAGCCTAAGAGAAACAAGTTTGCTTTAGCTTGCTCTATTTTGGCTTCGATGACATCGATCTTACTCGGATATGGTAATTATAATAATATTTCGCGTTTCAATGAGATTTTGTGTCGTTCTTGTCCCAATTTCTTCATAATTTTTCTGGTCGTCTCCCTGACTCCCTCCTCTGCCGGCTTTATTGGATTTGGTTTTGTGGCTAATGGGTTGCAAGCAAGCAAAACCATGGATTGGGCCCATTCATTGGGCCTTATTTTTTTTTAAAAGGCCCAAACAATAAGAAAGTAAAAAAGATTCAGCCCAATATTTACAGCCACCCATTCTTGGCGGTTGGCAGCGGGCTGGCCAGGTACTGGGTCCACCCTGCGTGTAAATTCAAAGAATTAATGGTAAACTTAAGTCGTCATTATTGAAATACTAAACGAAGTCTCTATATAATCCACATTGACTCGATAACAATTGAACATTACTTAACCATAGTTCATTTACACGCTCTTCAATAAACGACTTGATGCTTGTTCATGATTCTTGATGATTCCTTACAATTAGCGGTCGACGATTGGAGCAAACATGTCGATGTTGTTTCTCAGCCAATTTTAATCAAGTCGACTCCTTCCAAATCATTTAAGATAACTCGTAATTGATTAGTTCAGTTTCCCTATACGATCTCAATAGTAATGACAAAAAAATCCAACGAACTCAATATCTGCAGGGCCCAGCCCCGAACGGGGTAGAATTAACCCGCAGAGTATTTGGAACGAGAGCGGGAAATTTTGCCCCGAGGCGGGGACGGGTAACGAGTGCCCCGCCCCGTTTAATATATTTTTTTAGAATTCAATACTTTAAATGAAAAATTTTACGAAATTTCATTAGTTTTAATAGAAAATAATAAATAAAATTATTTGTCTAAATCTAATGAAGGAAGACAATAAAAATAAATTATCAAAAAATTTAAAAAAAAATTAAACTGGGTAGTAAATGGGGCAAGAGTCCCGTCCTGTCTTAAAAGGGTAATGGGGCGGGAAATTGTTTGGCCCCGTCGTGCCTCGCCTCGTCCCATTGCCATCCCTAGATCTCAACTTGCTTGAGCTATGTGGACACGACGTCTTTGGTTGACCTCTTAATATTTGTAACAGAAAAATGAAAACGACTAAATAGTACGTACTTATCCCGAAATGGCAAAATGGTAGTAGCGAAGTTTGGCGAGGGCATTTCAATATCAATTATGCTACTTCTACAAATGTGGTTTATAAAAGTATATTGACAAAATGATGTGACAAGATTTAGATTATTGATTTTTAAAATTATTTTTTAAATTATTGGTCAAAATGTTGCAAATAAGCGTTTTATAAATTAATTTTGTAACCTAACTTTGCACAATTAGCATGACTCTTTCAATACACGTGACCTGACCGACTCTCTCCAGGGCAGCAGTAATTATTCTTATAAATTCTCAAAACTGAGGAGATAAAAATTCAATAATTTACCCTCTCTGGCTCTCTTCCCCTTTGAAGGTGTTTCGATTATTTCTTGAAGTAAGGTATTATTAACTGTTAATCTTCGATTGATGTGTATATACTTTGGCTCCGATTTTATGATCCATGTATTTTGTTTAAAAAAAAAGAAACGTGTTAAAAATTGAATGTTTTGTTCTTTTCCTTACTTTCTGGTGTTACAGGAAATGTTCTAAACCCTGGCTCGATTTTTTCGAGTCAAGATCTGCCAATAGTTCTCGATTTCCCGATATCAGGTGAAATTTATCTGTTTCATAGTCTATTCAATTAGGGTTCTATTTATTTTCATTTTTGTATAAATATTTGTGTAAAGACTTCACCTTTAATCAATATTTAATGTAATCTATGTATGGTGATTAATTTTACTAATATGGGCTAAAGCTATTTGCTTTTTGCTTTTTGGAGCAAAGGGTATGTGACGAAGGCATAAATTAAGGATTTTTCTTTTCTTTTCCTCGTGGAACACCAGCACGAGATTTTGGTAAGGAGAATGTGGACTAATTGGGATGTTTTATAGGTTATTGTGATTATCTTTGAATTTTGAACAATTATACTACATTTTGAACTTATTAATATTATTTTTTCCTCACAAGTGACTTTCGGAAGATCAGACGGTGTTAGTTCTGTTGTTACAAGTTTTCTTTCTCACCAGACCGTGTTAATTCTGTTGATTTCTGGTTTCCTTGGTGTACATTAGTTTGGAAATTTCTAGAAATCATTGAGATTTTATTATCTGGTATCAATAAACTGATCAACAGGAATAATCTATTTCTGCAGAGAAGCTTAAGGCTGTTTGCCTAGTGCAAACTGAGCACCTAATACCACTTCTTAAGAAATCTTTGATTCTGCTCTTTTTAACAAATGCAAACTTGAAAAGTAGGTTTTCCATGGTATTTTTCAATAAATTTTACGAGTTGTTTAATTGTCTGAAAAAATCTCTGTTCTACCCCATATGTCAATAATTAAATGAATCACGTGCGGGGGAATATCAGAAGTTGCACGACTTTTTACTTTTTAGGTTGTCGATTGTACATTAATGCCTATCAGCTTAATTGTATGTACTTGATCCCTATCCTGGCAAATGGCAGCGTATTTGTGGTAATGGAGTCTTCCAAAGAGACAGGCTGTCAAACTCCTGAAGGCCCAATTTGCATCAACAACTGTGGCTTCTTTGGTAGTGCAGCCACCATGAATATGTGTTCCAAGTGCCACAAGGACATGGTCTTGAAGCAGCAACAGGCTAAACTTGCTGCTTCATCGATCGAGAACATAGTCAATGGCAGCTCAATTAGCAACGAGAAAGAGTCTACTGTTGTTGGTGCTGTAGATATGCAAGCTGGAGCAGTGGAGTTGAAGGTTGTTCCTGCACAAGCATTTGGTGATATTTTGTCAGGCCAGAGTTCAGAGGTGAAGGGAAGAGAGGGCCCAAACAGATGCACTGCTTGCCGTAAGCGTGTGGGTTTAACAGGTTTCAGTTGCAGGTGTGGAAATCTCTTCTGTTCGGTTCATCGTTACTCTGACAAACACAACTGCCCGTTTGATTACCGGACCGCTGCTCAAGATGCTATAGCCAAAGCAAATCCCATTGTCAAAGCAGAAAAGCTTGATAAAATCTAGACGTCGTAGTCACAAAATCTATAAACTGAAACACAATGCTTTCACTTTCTATATCTATATGCCCTCATATAGGTTGGACACTTGTCTTATTAGGTCTTATGCTGTGACATGAATGGCATAAGACGATATGGTGGCATCTTTACATTCTATTATAGTTCGAGTCTTGTCGGTTGGCTAGGATAACTTTGGTTTGGTTCCGTGTGTAGTTATTGTGCTGGCTTGAAGGACATTGAGGTGAAAATTATTAAATTTTCCATCTGGTTAATTGTGCAATATTACTCTCATTCTAATTCTGCCAATATTATGATCCTTGATTGGAGGAAATGCGTGCATGCACGTCTTCAACTCATATCACCGTGATATAACGCGAGGCATGCTTTTCGACACGTGCTTCGTGTGTTCACTGTAAGTGATTATCATATTTTCGAAATTAAGATTTACATATCGCATTCCTTGTTGGCAATCATTTTTCTTCCTTTAAAAGGAGAATCGAACCACCTCCTCACGGTGCTTGGATCTTTCTTTTCTTCTTCCACAGATTGCATTGATTGGATACTGTCAGGCATGCTTAAACATGATAGTACGCAGAATATCCATATCTATGCAGTTTTTTTTTTTTTTTTCCCTTTGCTTTCCACTTTTAATGTGCTCTGAATATGTACGTGCTTATGACCCCTTGTTATGTGTCTATATGCATGCTTTTCCTGTCTTGGTTTTATATGCTTATTTTAAATGGAAGAAAAGTAATCTTTACCTGGCATGATGCTTGTCAGAAGTAAGTGCTCTTTCTTTCTCAGATTTTGCTGGCATGAATTGGAGTCTCTGTGGCCCTTTAAGGCTAAGGAATGGACGGAAGCGAAATCAAGTGCATTATATTTGCAAATTGACATGGCTTATTATGATGCATGTGCTGATTTCTTTTGAGTAAAAATCATAGTCTCCTGTGATTTTTCTAAGTTTTCTCTTGCTTCTTTATTTTATGAAGTTCACTCTTTTAATTGTGGTCCTTCAAGGAATTTTTTTGCTCACGTTCAACTTACATCATAATGATCTTACGTAAGGCATGCTTATTGACGTGTGCTTTTCTTGTTCACTGTGTTCCTTGTTTGTTTTGCCTATCTTTTTTCTTCCTTTAAAAGGAGAATGAACCACTTCCTCTCAGTACATGGATCATCCTAGGAAACTTGTCTAATTCCTGTTTTCTTCATTCCACAGATTGCATTGATTTGATACTGTTGGTGCCTGAAATTCTCTCTAATTCCTGTTTCCATTTGTTCCACCGACTGTGCAGTTCTTTCTGGTATTTTATAGAACTACTACTACTATCCTTTTCCATGCTTGGCGTGCTTTGAGTCTGCAACGGCTGATGGCTTATTTGAGTGTGTGCCTGTCTGCATGCTTTGGTCCTTTTATCTGTCTAACTTTCTTATATTATTATACATGGGTGAAAAGTACTCTTTTCCAGCCATGGTGGAGATTTAGTGGCAGAATGTCGTGATTGGCCCCGTTATAAGATAGTTCACTTCAGATTTGCTGGCATGATTTGGAGTTTTTGTTGTGTTTTAAGGCCAAGTCATATATTTGAAATCAACATTACTTCTGTTGCATGTACTGATTTGTTGTAGTCAAAATCATTGGCTCCTGTGATTCTAGTTTTGAGTTCTTTTGCACGTCTTTTCTTTGAAGTTTTCCCTTTCGAGATTCCATCCACTTCCCCCTCGAGCAGTTGCTTCCAGGCTACAGGTGGGTTGAGGTTTGTTGATGTCTCAGATAAAAATGATGCACGTATTTGTTGCATTGGAGTCGACTCATTGCCAACAGATTCATTAGCTTTAATTGTTCTTCGTGCTGTTTCTTTATGTTCGTTGGCATTGTCACATTCAGTATCGACATCTGAAGTTACTGTCATTTTCTGATTGCAGTTCTTTGACGAGGTAGATGACTGTTTTCAAAGTAACCATGACTGAGAATCAATGAAATTAACCCCTATAAATTTTATTTCTTGAATAAATGTCTGCAAAATGTAATAGGTGAATGTATCCGGTTGGAAGAAGACAAGGCTGCACGAATCTCACATTACACTTCTTTCTATGGAGCAAATAAAATAAATTTTTAGGGTACATGTGCACGACCTTTTCTAAAAGGATAAAACCTTTTTTTTCTAATATCTATGAATTTTTATGGTATTTAAATTCAAACTGTAAATCAATGAATACAAATCAATGATCTTTTAGACCGTAATCTAAAAAATTGAATGTTATAAAATGATTGAGCGGATGTTGACTTCAACGATAATCTAGTTATGTATCGGTTGAAAACTCTTAGACGAGAGATGAAATCGTAAACGTCTATCATTTGTAGGTTTAGATATTCACGTAACAAAATGCACCTGTTCAAAAGTTCCAAAATCATAGGATTTAAGAAACTCTTTCTTTAGATGTAGATATAATATTAGTGCAAAAGTTAGAAATTTTCAAGGAGTTGAACACAAACTCCGATATATTGACATTCTTAGCTTTGTGTAGACTATACATACTAAACTGTATTATCCTTAATATCACACGTTATTAAATTAATCACAAAACTTTCTTAATGCATGTTTTTTTATAATTTCAATGTTTTGATTGCCCAATGTGCAGAAGAATCGTACGAGTATGCCAAAAGGGTTGAACACTTGGAACTTCAACCAAGAAATTGAGAGTCCCATTTAATTTAGAGATTTTCATTTTTGCTTAAATCACCTTATATATAATATTTATTTTTTCATTTTAATAATTTTTTTAAAGGGGTAATTATCATACTACATTTTTATCAGTAGTATTATATTTTTATTTCATTTAAGGTTCTTAATGTTTACTCATTGTACGACTATGTCTTCTATTTTATCTTTGTATTCTTATCCTCAACTTTCAATTAATTAGAATATCTCGTTTTTATTGATGATATATGTTCAAAAAGTTCATTAAGAAGTAGTTAAATAACTTATTTATGGATCATATTTTTTAAAATTGAGAAGTAATTAGCCATATCTCAAAAAGACACTAACTTATGTACCCATTTGACCTATTGGCATGTTAATTTGAACAGCATAATTAGCAATCATTTTATGTGGTACCAATTATATTATTGTAAATGCAAGGGAAAAGCAACATGAAATTCACTGCCTATCACTATATATTTCACCTTTTTTTTTTTTTTTTAAATTTTGGATCCTTCAATCCAGTGTCAATCCAAACGTTAGATAGTAGGTTTGTTTATAATATTAAAGAAAAGAATAATTTGTTTTAAATTAAATTATTTTATTTAATTATGTGGAGTCTTGTATTAGCGTATTTCAAATACCCTTAAACCCACATAACATATGCCAAGAAATTAATCTACGTACTTTTTAAAGCTTTTAGTATAAAAAAAAGTTTATTTTACTTTTCACGTTTGACGAAGTTAAAAACCATATTTCTCTTATTAATTGAAAAATCACTAGAACACCATAAATATTTTTAAAGACGTCCTCAAATTAATTTTAAATTATTCAAACCGCATTTTGACCCATGTAAATTTATAAGTTACTTTCGTAAAAAATTACGGTCAAATTTTTAGTATAAAAGTCATTTTGAAAATAAGTAACGGACTGAATATGCTCAAAATGTATGTAATTTAACTTTTGTTTGGGCTCCATTTTTTCAAAAAGCTCATTTTCAATAAAATAATTTTAACGAAAATTGAGTTTTTTTTAACCACAATTTTTTTTAAAATTATTATTTTAAAATACATTTTTCGCAAAATGGAGCTCAAAAAGGCTTAGCCCCTATTTGGTACCCATTATTTTTTTCATTCTCATTTTTTTTACTCATTTTCAACCACCAATTTTCAATAAAATAATATATCCATAACATCAATAACTTTTTTTTTTCAACCACACATTCTCTATCAATTTAATATTTCGGAATACGTTTTTTCAAAATAATACGGCTCAAGTTAAAAAAAAAAATGAAGGAAAGAAAGAAGGGGTTTGTAAAGAATATCCTTCAATTGCCATGTGAGGATTAGACTTTTGTATGACTGTTGTCAGTCACGGGTAGACACCCAGTGCACCCTCTGCAATTAGCATCTTTGCAGTTCATTACTTTTCACATATTAATAATTATTCAATATTTTTCTTTTATTATTGTCAAAAAAAAAAAAAAATTGTTTTTCATTAGAAGTATTTTCTTTCAAGATTCATTGAACGATAATCACTCGAATATTGCACACTAGAGGCGGTTTATTGTTAATCCTCGAGAAGTTTCGCTCAAATATTTTGACCTAAAACCATCAAGCTGAATAAGCCGCCTCACACTCTTCCAAACACAGCACACATAACTACTTGTTTTGGACAAAAGGGATTTTAATATGGTTGGTGAAAGGTCAAATCTTGGACCTTTACATAATTCAATCTCATAGGATTCTTTTTTAACAAATTATTGTGCTGAGATAAAAGGACACCATTTTTTCGTTAGGACAACATACCTTTGTGTAAAGTCATCCTATAGTTGACTAAAAGATATCTTTGCCCTATTATAATATGTTATACCAATTTAGGCATATTTTTCTTTTTTCTTATATATTTGTGTTAGATAATCAAGTAACTTTAACCCACAAACTCTTTGCTCGTTTTCTCGTCATTACTTATTTCAATACATTTTGCGACAAACTGTAGGTATCGAATTCCAAATTTATTGACACAAGATTTATGTAGTGTTTGACATTGCATTTGAGAATCCGAAAACTGATTTTGAGTATAATAGAATAATTTTCGGAATGCAATTTATTTGATTAGAACAACTCTCAAAGAAAGTTATTTTAAACAAACTCTTAAATAATTCGGAAAACTGCAAGGTCTAGTGGTCCGACCTGATGTTTCAAAAATGCAGATTGTGCCTTTTTATTTGACTTCGTTGTTTTCCATTTTTTTTTTTTGTCACTAGACTCTTTTCAGGGTCAAGTCTAATAGATTTTTGTTGACAGGGATGGTCTGATAGAAACAATTCAATACACAATCCCCACACCCATTCCACTCATCCACACACAAATTCTCAGCCTTTTGGTCACTTCACAGTGTGTGGAAAAACTCTGTCTCTTCTCCAATGGCCACTGCCTGGATATACACTCCACTTCTCTCTTTCATATTATCTTTCTTGATCGTAACCTCTGCAGTTTCTGAATCAGACATTCTTCTCACATTCAAGAACTCCATTGAAGACCCCATGAACTTTCTTTCAGGTTGGACGAACTCCACAGGAATTCACTATTGTAACTGGACTGGAATCAGTTGCACAAGAACATTTCCTTTTTCTGTGTCTGATATTAACCTTCAAAACTTGAATCTTTCTGGTGAAATCTCAGACTCTGTATGTAAACTTTCCAAGCTGAGTAGCCTTAATCTCGCTGATAACCTCTTCAACCAGCCTATTCCACTCCATCTGTCTCAATGTGCTTCTTTGGAGAGTTTGAATATTAGTAATAATCTGATTTGGGGTACAATTCCTGGTCAGATTTCTCAGATTGGGTCATTAAGAGTTCTTGATTTTAGCAGAAATCACATTGAAGGGAAGATCCCAGAGAGCATGGGTTCATTGAAGCAGCTTCAGGTTCTCATATTGGGTAATAATTTGCTCTCAGGTAGTGTTCCACTTGTTCTTGGAAATTTTACTGAGCTTCTAGTTCTTGATTTATCTGAAAATCCCTTTTTGGATAGTGAAATTCCTGGTGATATTGTTAAGCTCAATAAGCTTCAACAGTTATTGTTACAGGGTTCTGGTTTTTATGGTGAAATACCAGATTTCTTTTTGGGCTTGAAAAGTTTAATGATTTTGGACCTTTCTCAGAACAATCTTACTGGTGGGATACCTAGAATTGAGTTGTTTCTCCCTAATTTGGTTTCTTTTGATGTTTCAAGAAATAAGCTTTCTGGGTTATTTCCAAATGGGGTTTGTGAAGCTAAAGGTTTAATAAATCTTAGTCTACATACAAATTTCTTGAATGGTTCAATTCCTAATGAGTCCATTAATGAATGCACAAATCTTGAGAGGTTTCAAGTTCAGAACAACGGGTTCAGTGGGAATTTTCCTTCTTGGCTATGGTCATTGCCTAAAGTTAAGCTCATTAGAGCTGAAAACAACAGATTTACTGGGGAAATACCCGATTCATTATTGGGGGCTGCTCAATTGGAGCAAGTTCAAATTGATAATAATAGCTTCGTCAGTAAAATTCCTCAGGGACTTGGAAAGATTAGAAGTTTGTATAGATTCTCTGCTTCATTGAATGGTTTTTATGGTGAGCTTCCTCCAAATTTCTGCGACTCACCTGTAATGAGCATTATAAATCTATCCCAAAATTACCTTTCAGGTAGGATCCCGGAACTGACGAAATGTCGAAAACTAGTATCATTGTCTCTGGCAGATAACAATTTTGCTGGTGAGATACCGGAATCTCTTGCCAGACTTCCAGTGTTAACTTACCTTGATCTTTCTCAGAATAATCTCACTGGTTCGATTCCAGATGAGCTTCAAAACCTGAAACTTGCTCTCTTCAATGTTTCTTTCAATCAGCTCTCAGGTCGAGTTCCATTCTCACTGATATCTGGCCTCCCTGCTTCATTTTTGCAAGGGAATCCCGGGTTATGTGGCCCCGGTTTGACTAATCCTTGTTCGGGTGACAAGTCAACGAGCAAAACATCAAATCTTGCTAAAGTAACCTGTGCCTTAGTTTCTATAGCTTTAGTTTGCGCGCTAGCGATTGTTGCTTTTGGATTTTACCTTATGCGTCGCTCTTACAATCGGAAATCTCAACTGGGTAGTTGGAGATCGGTCTTCTTTTATCCTCTTCGAGTCACTGAGCATGATTTGATTATGGCAA